>JACXGJ010004776.1:0-43158 GCA_016801105.1 Esox niger
TAGTAATTGCAGACACAGTAGTGAAGAGTAATGACAGATGCTCTCCCCTAAAGGCGCTGCTATATTACAGCCATCTCTCTCATTCTGTCCTCTCTCTCCCTTGTACTGTCTCTGATCTCTCTCCCAGCAAGACAAATCAAGTGTGTGTGTGTGTGTGTGTGTGTGTGTGTGTGTGTGTGTGTGTGTGTGTGTGTGTGTGTGTGTGTGTGTGTGTGTGTGTGTGTGTGTGTGTGTGCGTGTGCGTTTGTGTTGACAAGTATACCACAAGAAATCTTGGGCCATCCTAAATGTATGAGGTAACAACTGGCACAAACTATCAGTCACCAGATCTTAGAGCAAAAGGGATCTGCAGGTCATGATAAGTAGGTTCCTAATTAAAACCCTGGAACACCTGAGCCAAAAGAAGGTGGTTGTCTGTCAGCATTGGACCAGGCAGGCCGGGCCAGTCCAAACAACTACTCTCTTAGTATGTGGATTCTTGACATGCAATTCCAACCACAATCACAAGGATCACTACGAACAGCATGCCGGTTTAAACCAATCTAGGCTTTGCCACGGACATTTTGGAAATGCAGACAGAGAGAGAAAGAGAGAGAGAAAAGAGAGAATATTTGCCTGCATTGCTGCCTTAGAAACACATTCGACTCATTTGTGACTCTCCCTCCAAAACCAACCAAAGTTGAATTGGATGAAGAAATTACAACAGCATGAAATCAACGCAATTGACGTTTATGTCACACGCGAATACACGCACACAATCGCTGTTCCATTGTAGCCTGTGATTTGGCAGGCATAAACTGTGATGCAAAGGAAAGCAATTCTCCATCCTTTAATAACAGAGGCCGTGTCTACAGAGAGATGAACCTAGAGAAGAGCCTCACTAGTCAGCTGGTCTTGGGGTTCTGGTCACAAACACAAACAGACCCCGCCGATGTCCAGGAGAGCATCACAATTAGATCCAAACAAATCATGACAAAGCACAAATAAATCAATTAAATAAATATTGGCACAATAATAGCAGAGCTCTGACAGACTGGAAAAAAGCATTGCCTTGCTATCAAGAGAGGCTGCTATCAGCAGTCCGGTCTCTTCTCTGTGTAGTGAGAGATACACAGAGAAGAGAGACAGAGAAGAAGAAAGACTGAGAGAGAGGATAAACAGAGAAAGAGATGAGAGGAAGAGAGGGAGAAGAGAGACATGGAAAAGAGAGACAGATAGGGAGAAGGGAGAGAGGGAGATAAGACTAAGAGAGGGAGAAGAGAGTCATGGAGAAGAAAGACAGATAGGGAGAAGAGAGACAGTAAGGAGAGACAGCAAGGGAGAAGAGAGAAAGACAGGGAGGAAAGAGACGGCGGGAGAAGGGTGACGGAGCACAGAGACATGGATAAGAGAGGCAGAGGGAGAAGAGAGAGACAGAGACTCTACATTTAATTAGTCAGGTGTTAATGTAAGTATGAAGAAGCAATAAATGAAATAAAAAAATAGTTGAATGCCATCCAGGGTTCTTTTTTATTCAGCTGATTGTTTTGCACCGCATTCTATTTAACAGAAACTGCAGTTTCTATTGGATAAATTCCAATCTCCTGATGGTTGATCTGACTAATAGAAAGAATTGTCAGACTGAGAAAATAAAAACCTTACTAATGGATAAAAAAATGATTGCCATCCAATGAATACAATCCCATGAGGTTATCACAGACGAATTTAACAGATACACCAGCTAGTACCCTCTACTTTCAAATGACCACAGCCACTGGGTTCAAACCAGATTACATCAGACTCATTCAAATTGAATGTGGTCCAGCCCGGATCACGGGCTTCAATGCGAAACGCACACTGATCGTTAGGTTACATAACACGGTAGGGTGGATTCTGTTCCTGGGAGGTGTAACTCTAACTTCCTCAAATGAACAGGGTGGAGCCAGCAGCTTCTCCACTGTCCTCCCTAACACCCCACCCCCCAACAGTCCAAAGAAAGACCTTCCCAGTTTAAATTATGTTGCAAAGACTTGGTAAAGACATAATTTCAACCAGGTTTGCCCACCGGGCTAACACAGCAGAAACAGAGACAGATGGAATAGCATCCGCGATGACTTTCTGAGGGAACAAATGTCGTGAAACAGTTTGAAGACGCTGATTGTGACACGATGGATTACCCACCCGGTCCCCAGCTTCTGCCTGTGCACACCGACTTCATCATAGCAGGGATGTATAAAATAGGTCAGTTTTAATTAAAACGTACTGAGAGAGGCGTTCTGAGAAAACGTTGTCTGTTTGTTGCCACCAGAGTTCTGCTATCAGATAATCCCACCAGAGAATTCATATCAAACGGCGGAACGGGCCTCACCAAGGAGACTCACGCCCTGCCAAGCCAGACAGCCCACTGAGGTGTTCAGTGCCACAGCCCAAAATAAATGTGACCCAGAAGATGAAACCAGTTGTTGGTTGGTGAGAGGGACCTACTGTACACTGGGACCAGAAGGTAAAGAACATCATCACCCAGTTTAAGAAGTAAACAAGGTCACCGTGTACTCTACCAACTACCCTGACTACAGCGAACGGCTTTCGCTGGCAATACACCACCAGCACTCCACAGGAACTTTTTGTGAAGTTCTGCAGACGTATTGACTAATCTTCAGAATGCAAATCAGAGGCATGCGGACCGAGAGAACTTAATCAAGACAGGCAGGTGGGACTTGAAAAGCAAAGACACATCTTTCTTTCTCCAGGTGGCTCAGGTGTCTCCTTTAGTTACAGCGGTGAACATGATCGCTTCAGGACGCCACACAGAAGCCAAAGGGCACCGTGACTCTGGCAACAGTGACCACAATCAATCAGCCTGACTTAGAAAGAGCTTTATGCTTAACGTACCCCTGCATTGCCAGTGGCTCTGCTCTATACTTACCTTACGTGTTGTTCTTTTCTCCTGTACTACATTCTCCTCTGTTATATTCTGATATTATCTATTGTACAGTACTTCATTATATTCTGCTCTACATAATATCATGCTGTATTTAGTTCTATTCTGTGGTCTATTCTGCTATATTTTACCTTTTCCACGTTAGTCCATTCTATTATACAATTCTTAATTGTATTCTATCGCACTGCGCCCCACAGTTGTCTACTGTACTTCATTTTTCCATTTCATATTTAATAATACACTGCTTAACCTCCCTTTTGCCATTGCAACTGCAGCAGCAACTCTTCCTTGGGTTTGGGTTAAACATGAAAGGCGCGGTCGAGGAAAGAACACTTGCAGACCAAACGCGTGTTCAAGGAATTACGTTCGTATACTAATAATCAGTGAAACGCGACCAGGGCAGCTGTGAGTGTATTTCCAGTTATTGGCAGTGTTGCATGCTGGGGGGTTTGGTCAGGGACGGTGGTCGAGAGGAGACAACCAACCTTGACTCGAAGCACGTTCAAATCTGTCAAGAAGCGAGATGTTTTTAGGCGGTCATTTCTGTCATTTCGACAGATGTTTTTTGTTGCTAATTTGGGTTTTTGTAGCCCTAATCATAACCCTAATCTCAGTACTGAGTCGTCAAATCTTAACTCTAACCTAAACTTAACTGCAACCTTGACATTAAATTGGTAATAAAAAGCCTTTTTGGTAGTCACTATGAAATTGGTCATATGTTTATATTGAACGTAATATCACTTGATATGTGTGGATTTTGTAATATCACCAGAGATAGGTTGATATGTTAATATTAAATGTAATAACAACAACATAATAACACCAGCGATATGTTGATATTGAACAACATTGTGGTTTTACACAGACAGCATACTGTTGCTCATAGTGCATTCATTTTTTGTGAAAATTGGAAAACATACACACTAAGAAACACAATATGCATATGTAATAGGTACAAATTCATATTGTGGTAGTACATAATATATTATGTTGTTACTGTGGTTTACCAGAGCTTCAACCCAACCCTGTTTCAGCAACCTTGTTACCGTCACCACAGACCAATCCATCATCCTTCCGTGTTATATAAACATGCCGTATGTCACTCCATGGCTACATCATGAATAGTGCCTACTTTCTAAAATACTGCACTACATTTGAACAGTGTTAGGTCCAAGGAGTGCACTTAAAAGAGAATAGGATGCCATTTGAGAACAGCCAAGCGCTCACTAGTTCCCATAAATAGAGCTTACTGCGACTTGGCTTCATAACACCAATATGAGCTAACTAGCCTAGCCACACATCTGTTTGGGCTTTCTTGCTAAACATGAAAATGACCATTGTCGTTGGAACTATGAGACCTGAAACCACACTAAATATATGACAGACATTTCCACAATAAAGGGCAGCTCAAATATATAATACTGAAGTAGACGAAACAGAAATAATGTGATTCTTGACATTAACAAGCTCTGATCCACAGTGACTTCAAGGAAGCCATTAGCGCAAACATCTTGCTCAAGGATACATAACTGATTGTGTATATTGTACCTAACAGGCCTTGGGATTCGCTATAGCGACCTTCTGTTTATTGGTCAGATGCTAAGCTATGCTATCTGCCAAGCGTTAGACTGTGGCAGTTAGATGGCCTGTACCCTCTATTGAGTATGTTCTGCCAACTGCATTCCATAGGGAGCACCTGCTCAGGTCTAGATACTACTGTTTGCCTTGGCTTCAAGCTCATTTATTAACCCAGCCAGGCCTCCCAGTCTCCAACCTGAAATTGAGTCATCGGTTGTGAAGTACGTATGAAATCTGAGCAGCAGATTTCCAAGTCGATTACAAACCGCAGACTCTTCTTTCATAGTGACTGTGAGAACTGTTCATGTTGCAATGTTTAATTGCAGCACAGGAGAATATTTCACATATCACTTTGGGAGAAAGGAACACTTTATATATAAAGAATGGTTGAAAACAGGATAATGAACTGTGATTTAATATAGACGAATCATTCTTTCAAATAACGATGTCTTTAATTTCTTGGCTGCCTAAAATGTCCTCATTCATTTAACATTTTCCATGATTGTCTTCAATGTTCTTGGGCTGCTTGTAAGTACTTAAGCAAAACAGTGGAGAGTGTGGGTTAGCAGGTTATGTATGCTTGCTTCTTCTGTCAACTCAAACCGTTAAACAGCCTGTCGGCATAAGTTGTGGCAAGCTGGTTGAATATCTGCGCGTTGAGCTGCCTATTACGTAACAAAACAACCCGCGCTGGCGCTACATAATCTCACAAGTATGAAAAGAGTAACCAAACAACCTCTGCCGCTCTCTTTCTCTCTTCGCCTATCTTTTACTCTCATTTCCCCTCTCTCTATCGTGTTTATTTCCCATCTAAATGTCTGTCTGCCTGTCTGTCTAACGTGCCAGCTATCTATTTATCTTTTTCTGAGATTTTCTTCGTAGGTGTAGGCTACACGTTACATACAATCGCTTTTTGCGGCACAATTATTACAGACAAACGTGTAGTACTGCCGTAGTGCAATAACAACACGCAGTGTGACAACTCGTCCATAAAAATGCACAACAGACTGGCAGCACTCGGAGGAATCGTCTCGCTCTCTCGTGATTTTCCGTCGCTCCAAAGTAGTTACATAACTACCAACAGACAGCACCGAACCAGGGCAATGTATCTCACCTACCAGGCAATATAACAGAGATGTATCTTGACGTGATATATGAACTGTTGACACACAACCAACGTTTTGTCAACCTACACTTTATGTCAAATTTAACGGAATGTGCGATTTAGAAGTCAAGTGAACTTGAATGTGCTGCGTAACGGAGGAAGAAGGGGGTGTGGCTTTACTGTCTGTAGCCTACTGTAAAACACACCATTAATCCATTTCTATATTATGTCATACATTTGAATACAATACAGATAATATGAGGAATGGCAATGCATTTACATGGCTGATTCACTAAGCAGCTCACTGCAACTGACAAAATAGTAGCCTAAGCATAATCCCAGAGTTGGCGATTCAGTGTGGACTTTGAAAGTGTGACTGCCAGTACCGAGACCAGCTGCAATGTGAAACATTGTTTCAACTTCATGGCGACACAGTGAAGTCTTTCTGAAGTTACACGGTATTACTGAACCAATTAGAATGTTGGTATGGATTTTGAAAGCATATGTCACGCGGAACGCTAATCAAGTTAACCAACACCTGGGCAAAAATATCGTACAAAATCAACAACGGATCTTGTAAATGGTGGGTATATCAAACTAAGTAACCGTGTAAACGCCAATGGCCAATGTGTTGAACGTTGTCGTAATTAGACATTTGTCTAATTAATATAAGAATACAATGTCTGAAAAAGCAACTGATCAGAGATCAAAAATCGTCTGTAACGAAGCCGTGCCCTCGGTCCCATTGCAAGTCCAGAAGAGAGCACTTTGAAGTTGCCTTCCACCTTTTCCATTTTCAACAGATTTCATAGCAAAAAATCATTATCCCCATTTGTGTAAAAATACATATTTTTTATTTACCTTTGTTGGAGCTGGAACAACTCTGTCTACTAACGGGGGTTTGGTGATGGTCGTCCGTTCCGAGGATCTCCAGGTTTGCCGGGGTGTCCATGACTGGGGTAGCCGGCTCAGAGACGCTGTTTCCCGGGTCGCTGGCAGAAGGGTCCGGTATTGACTCCATATTAATCTCCATAATTATCCTATTGATAAACGTGAACTAGGCCTAACAACTAACGACGAGTATCTAAGGGAAAGATTGGAATAACAACTAGCTGTAAAAGCGATTCAAGCTAATTTACCGAAGACTGGAACCAGTGCAATGTGTCAAAGCGCGCTTGTCTTCGTGTAAAGTGGATGTGTAGATGTGGTTGTCCACACGTAGCGCTGTTGAGAGCGCGCACACAATCAGTCCGTCATACAGAAATAGCCTGTCATTTCGGTAATAGAAAATCTTCAAAACCGACAGTAATGACTGATGGTGATTTATTAATATTATTATAGACAACAATAATATAACACAGATATTAGTCCTAATGGAAACTTCAGGTTAATAGACACTGGCCCACTATACCAACATTTTACGGAATGCAGACAGCTGAGAATTACCAAAATATTCATTGACGAATTATTGTTGAATGTGTAGGCGACAAATTAATGCATTGGAGTATTTAGGATAAAATGGTTTTGAATTATTCGTCTGGTTCTGTTTAGGTTTAAAGCAAGAGTGTTGATTTGGTTTGAACATTAGGACACTGATTACTATCGTATGATGTATTGCTGATATATGATATAAAGCATGAACAGACGTGTATACGTGCCCGCACGCACGCACGAACACAGATGCTTACATACACAAGATTGCATAGTATAGGATAGAGCCAAAAAGATGTAGGTTTATTCACAGAGTACAATTATTGTAAGTTTTGCTTTTCAGCAGTGTCCTTACATAAAACACTTAGCCTACTTTTTCCTTAGGTTAACATCAGCTAAATTCGTAGCAACATTTCATGGCTGTTCAACTGTAAGACCCCACCAGTGATCCTGCTCCTCTCATTCCTGCGTAGGTCTAAGAGCAATTGGCGCTTCTTCATTCGCTTGATATATGATAAATGTTTGCTTGTTGATAAAGTGGGCTTAGACGTTTGGCCGCATCATTAGTAACTTATTTCTACATTTTGTATGAGATTCATTAGCTGCATTTGTGAACCGTTATTCTCTGGGCGCAGACTAGCTAACGTACAATGTAAGGTACACATATGCAACTAAAACTGCCTTAGACTAGTTGAGTATCTGGAGTATCAGCAATTGTGAGTTTGATTACAGGCTCAAAATGGCCAGAAACAAAGAACTTCCTTCTGAAAACGGTCAGTCTATTTTTAAAGGAGAAATGAAGGCTAAATTGCCAAGAAACTGAACATCTCATGCAATGCTCTGCAATGCTCCCTTTATAAAACAGTGCAAACTGGCTCTAACCAGACTACAAAGAGCAGTGGGAGGCCCCAGTGCACAACTGAGCAAGAGGACAAAAAAATGAGTGTGTCTAGTTTGGACAAAAGTGGATAGAAATTTCACGTGTTCAAATCACGTGAGACATGAAAAGATTCTGGAGGAGTGCTTATCAAGCATGGTGGAGGCAATGTGATGGTCTGCAAGTGCTGTGGTGGGGGTGAAGTGGGAGATTTGTATGAGGTAAAAGGGATCTTGAAGAAGGAAGACTATCACTTCATTTTGCAAAGCCAAATCTCTTCAGATTACCTCAAATTCAGAACTAGAATGCCAAATGTCTACAAGGCTGGAATTGCTGCAGATTCCTTGACGAAAGCAAAGTTTAAGGACACAATTTTCAGTTAAATTAAAAATAATTATTTCTGATCTTGTCAATTACTAATTTCATGTATGTTTGCATGAAAAACAAGGACATTTCTAAATAACCCCAAACTTTTGAACGGTAGTTCAAACACACGCACACACACACACAAATATATATATTAAATTAAGCTATTCATATTCATCTTCTTGTTGAAAACATATGTATGCTATTTGGGGGCAAGCAGCATGTTTTTTTAACCAGTAATTCGGACCAACAGACCGTGGTAGTTCGAACGACCAACATGTTGTAGCTGCTGTAGCAGGTCAGAGCTGTGTTCTGGAAAACCTTTGGAAGCCATTGGGTGAAGTGCGCATATTGGTGCTCATGAATTTCCTTTATTTCTTCGGGTCCAGACCAGGGACAACTCCTCTTGTAAGACAGTTTTTTCATAATTAATCAAAAAGTTTCTTGGTTTCTCCTTTTCCTCGCTATCAAAGGTAGAATGAGGAAACACTGGGTAGTTTATGTTTCCGGGGTGTGTGACTTTGTCTTTTGAACTCTCAGTCACTGTAGGCCTATAATACAACTTAAACACGCTGATAACAACTCAGTTCAGTGACTTAATTACTGTATTATTACTGTATTCCCTTCTACTTTTCATCATCTTCTGTGTGGCTGCATCTGAAATGACCCCCTAATCCCTTCCGAGCTCACCTTGGCCCTGGTCAAAGCTAGTGTCCCGTGTAGGGAAAAGGGTGTCAGTTGGGGACACGAGCTAAATATCTAGTTCCTCTCCTAAAACCCGGGAACCTCTAAGATCTGACAGAGGCGATGCCTATTGCTTTAAATTTCATCATTTTAATTAGCTAAATTGAAATAAAAGAGATGCCTGTTATAGTCTTAGTGCCACAGGATGTTAAATGCTGTTGGATCATAGCTTCCCCTCTGGTGTTTTTGAGGCAGATGTAGTAGGTGCAATCTATATTCTGCCCTATTTCCTATAGGACCTGGTCAGACGTAGGGCACTGGCTAGGGATGAGGTAGCCATTTGGGAAGCAACACATGCTCCCTGTTGTTCAGGTTGACAGGATGGTGTGGTTGGATTGCTCAATTTAAAACTAATTTAAAGCACCTGCCATCTTTTTTTGTTTCTTGACTTCAGCTAAGGTAGTTAGTGTGTCATGGCTGTGACAATGCTTTATTTATGAGCTACTTTCCCTTTACAAAATGTTTGTTAATTGTCAAATTAATATGCCGACAACCAAAGTTCTCTCCGGGAAATGTTGTTGTTATTTTCTATTCTTGCAGCCTATAGCTTAAGTCCTCACACATAACAAAGATATGGACCAGTTCTAAGAACGTCTTTGCTGAGCCAAAGAGTAGATGCTTCTCCCAGTAAAGGACACTAAATATGTCATCCTTTAACCTCTGTTGGGAAGGTATTTACCATTAGAAATAAGGGTGGTTGTAGACTATTTATATTAATGTCAAGGTGTTTGTTTAGCCTTTTAAATGTTTGATATTTCCATGCTACTATATTTCCATATTTAATTTTCACTCTGCATTAGACTTTTTTCATGAATGAATGTGCTGTTTTATCGAGTGCTCGATGTCACGGTTGGTGTAGTGGTGGAGAGGACGAACCAGGCGCTGGCAAAGGGTGGCAGCCGATGCTAATCTTTCTTTTAAAAGAAACTCCGAACACTTTTAAATAAACTGAAACAAAGTAAAACAAGTAAACGAAAACAGAACTCACCACTGACATGGAAACAATCTGTAACATGGAACAGTGACCGACAAATGAGGGGAGCAGAGGAGAAACATTCAAACACATACTGATGACTTAATTGGGACCTGGTGTGAGACAACTGGAGGCAAGACAAATGAAGGAGACCAGGATGAGTTCATGAACATTGGGAAACCCAGGAAAAGCGGGAGATGATGGCGCTGTCCGTCACCTCACCATTACCTCACCATTACCTCACCATCACCATCACCTCACCATCACCTCACCATCATCTCACCATCACCTCACCATCACCTCACCATCACCTCACCATCACCATCACCTCACCATCACCTCACCCTCACCATCACCTCACCATCACCTCACCATTACCTCACCATCACCTCACCATCACCATCACCTCACCATCACCTCACCCTCACCATCACCTCACCATCACCTCACCATCACCTCACCATCATCTCACCATCACCTCACCATCACCTCACCATCACCTCACCATCACCTCACCATTACCTCACCATCACCTCACCATTACCTCACCATCATCTCACCATTACCTCACCATCACCTCACCATCACACTCGATCTCATTATAAAGAAGAATTTGTTCTTAGTAGCACGACTGTCTAAAAGATAGTAAATAATAACAAAAGAAAATGTAAGCAAATGTATTCTTATCTTTAGAATACCAGACTTAAAGAAATACATTTTTTTATCCTCATTAACCTTTGCCAAAGCAACAGCTATTTTTCCTAGGGTCCACACAAAACATTACAGTAAGAAAACACTTATAACAAAAATGTACTTCTTACTTTGCGGTATAGCTGAGGATGAACTAAAGCAATTACAGTTCATTCACTATTTTCTTGACCAACAGATTCAGCAAAATTCTGACAAAAACGCATGGGAAGTTTAGGAGGCATTCATTTCTTCCCGTCGCAACCGATAATAGTTTAACCACTTATTTTTGTTTTGAATGCAGTTCGTTCACAAAAGATTCTCATTTGCAGTAACAAGGGAGAAATTAGGGCTAAATTCCTTGCTCAGGGACGGAATGACTGATTGTCCACCTTGTTCAGGAATTAATTCCAGCAACCTTTGGTTAGTGGTCAGATAATATAATTGTTAAACTTCCTGTTTCCTCTATTTTTCATTTACTACTGTATCAATTATATAAACCTTGCAAATCAACTTAACTAGACTTGATTAGAGCTAGACCAGAGCTGTCCTAGCTTCTGTCCTGTAGGTTCTCTCCAACACTAATTTAGCACACCTGGTTCTAATGATTACCTGGATTAAGAGCTAAATCAGGTTAGTCACTAGAGGATGGTAGATTTCCAGGAACAGGGTTGGAAAACGATCTAGACCACAACAGTTCTGACTGACTTGCTAAACTCAGTCATAATCCATCATACAATTGCAGAAGTAGTAATAAGCCAGACGACTCCACCATACTAACTCTATGATCTCTGTGGTCACAAATTCTAAATGGCATCCTATTTCCTATTTAGTGCACTACTGTGTCATTTGGATATAACCTTCTGTCTAAATCATTTTCTCTCATTAATTACATGCTATGATTTTTGTGCTAACATCACTAACAAAGCACCATCACTAATGGCTGGGACAGTGGTCTATATGCTGGCATGAACAGCCCTCTTTCTGTTACATAAGCATCGAACCAGTGGCCCCAAATGAAGATAGCTTGGCATGTCCTGCAACCTTCCATTGGCAGCCAGCAGAGCAAAGATGGAAGGCCATGCGGAGGGAAAAGTAAAAGGAGCTGGAGAGAAGGAAGCTTTTGCAACGGCGGACAGAGAGAGAATGACTCCAAGCCAAACATTGGGAGCCCAGGAGGGAGTAAAGCAGCATGGGGAAGGAGAGGGGAGATGCCGTCAGAGACAACACCACCTCCAGATCACTGCAGTTTATTTTCTTGTTTCTTGTTACTTCCTTGCTTTAATAAAACGCGTGTCCCTGAATATTTCCTATCTATTTTATATTGATTTCTATATCTATTTATTTTTAATGGTCCCCAACAATTTTTGGCAAACTTCTGAATCCTTGCCCTTTCAAATATTTTCTGTAATGTTCAGTATATGCTGCTTATTTAAGAATGAAAGAATGTAGATTTCTCTACTGATTTTTTAAAAGTTCATTTCAAGATTCTCCCTACCCTGCTATGTCCCCGGCCTCTTACATAGAGAGACCTACATTAAGAATAGGAAGTCAAGGACAAGATGTGTGTAGCAACTTTAATTCAGAGTAAAGATGAGTGATGACAGCTGTCACACAGGAGCCCTAAGAAGGATGCAGCTGACAGTTAGCTGGACAGCATCACAGACCAGCGTTTCAGAGTGATGGATGACACTGACACCTGACGAGGAGGGCATCGCCGCATCGTTCCTCTTCCTGGTCTTCCTCGTTGAATTTAACATTTTTGTACCTGAAGACAGGATAGAACAAGGAAATACTTCAGATAGAGAGTGAAAGAGAGGGAGAATGAGAGAGAGAAAGAGAGAGAGAGAGAGAGAGAGAGATAGACAGGGACTGAGCGAGAGGGAGATGAGGGAGAAAGAGAGATGGATAATTGGCAAATTGTTTAATGAGTATTGAACATCACTAGATTCAACATCAGGCTGATAGTGGTCAGAGCAGATAATATAATAACTCTAAAAGTAATATATGTACCCTGCAAATTTGCCACAACTGAGCCCAAAAAGAGATTTTTTAACCATTGCTGTGGTTATTGTGGAGTAAAATAACTTTACATTTTTTGCTGAATTCATGATGACCTTTTTTTTGCTGTAAAAATAAGTAGCAAAAAATCATGCCAGTTTTCAATCCATAAAATGCATATGGTCTATAAGACGCTATTGATCAGAAAGGTTCCCTTCACAATTAGAGCCAAAATGGAGGCCATGCTTCATAGTGTCCACTGTAACCTCTGCTCTGTGGTGTGAAACTGCACCTCCGCTGTCTCCATCCATTTTAATCAGAGCTTTAATAAGCAGCTTCAGTCCTGTGGATGTCCATAACTCATGATACCTCCTAAATGCCATCATTATGAGTTCCCTCTGTTCAATACAGCTTAATGGCCCTCTTCTAAAGACACCATATATTACAATTATAGCCTAAAAAGTTGGCACTGAACAATCATTGGGGTAGCTCTTTATTTTTTTTAGTCTGTAGTTTGTGATGAGAATATTATATTCAGTAGTATTGTAGGAGTAACCAGAAGAGGAGTTGGCCAAATGTAAAATCCCAAATCTCTGTTGGACCATGAGCGCAAAATGACAAATATCCCTTTTTCCTGTCAACCTTAAGTTATTCAGTCCTGGACATAATTCTGTTCATAGAGAATAAACAAAGCATCCCTATAAATTTATCATTGTGAAGTTTTTCAGGGCAAGACCAGCACTGTTGTGGGCTTCCACTATTTTCCACTATTTCAATGCTGTGAAATGGGTGCGACCTCCAACTTTGACAGGACATGATTGGGTCTTCAGGAGGGACCATCACATGAAGCTGAAAGTCAGTCAGTTGACAAAGTCAAAGGATGGCTTCAGTGCCTTCATCCTGCTTAACTGTATTCTCCCAGTTTGGACTGGAACTACGTTTCCATGAGAATTGATAGGGTGGCAACTATCTTTTGGTTTAGAATCTCACTTTCTGTACTGTCTCTTTTTTTAACCCCAAGAGATGGGAAGATTGACCCAACTGAAGCAAAAATACTTCCACGCAAAAATAACTGGGCAGACGGCCAAGCGAGGAGCTTTTGTACCGAGGGTAACGGGAGTATCAAATTAAGTAAAGAAAAAAGAGCAGCTATTTTGATAGCTCAGTCTTATTTGCAGGGGCCCTCGTTGTGCCGTACCTTGTCTGTTCCTTAAGTGTACCAAGGTTATGGCCCAGTTACTAACTGAACCCCAAGCCCGAAACACTAGAATGTGCTTGTCAAGATCTGAGAGGGTTTTCTGTAGGTGAGAGAAATCTGGGAATAACTTCACCTTCCCTCACACAGGCTATGGGTAGGATTCGCTGCAGTACTTAAACCTAATCAAGTTTTCTGAGATCTCCAGACGTCCTGCTTAACTTGTGTCAGCCTACTTCAGCCACCTGGGCCATCGGTCAAGTGGTTCTGATGAAACTCAGAGGGTGCTAACAGAATGAACTTCAGGACAGAGTTGTGACTTGTAAGATGACATTTTAGTTCAAGTTATAATTATTTATTTTAATAAAAAATGACATGTTGCTGCTCCCACAGGCTTCTCAGAACTTCTAGGCATATTTTACACAGTAGGCCAATTGGTACTAAAGACCTCTCATAAATCACACACTCAACACACATAACCACAATGAATTTCCAAACCCATATATGCCACTGTTTAAAGCGGGAACAACACTTAAAAAGTTGTAAACCTCGATCCAGAAATAATGTAGCCACTGTCATCGTACTACAAATATTCTCATTATCCCAGAACTGTATTGGGAACAATGAAGAATGTTTTCGCCTTTTTGTCCTTGTACTGGTAAACAGAATCCACAGCAGCCATTGAGAGTTGGATTATGGGTAACGATATGCAAAGCAGGAGAAATTTCAACCAACCTTTTTTTGACAATATTTTTGTAAGACAAAAAATGTCTTACCAGCATTCTAGAAAAAAACAGAAAATCCAGCAGAACAAATAAATGTATTTATATAAAAAACTATGTGTCTGGTTTCATAGAAGGTCCTGTACCTCCCTCACTCCTCCTCCCCCAGACCCCTTATATGCTTCTCCATTTCCTTACTTCACTCCAGAAGAGAGAACGCCACCAGAAAGTATGTGATCATTCCCAGCTGGTCTTTTCCTCTTCTAGGAGGATCTGGGCTGAGGGATCCTTCCCTTCACTGCTGCTGCCATCGCTCCTGCAGGCATGGCCTGACTGGGACCTGGAGTTCAGGGGGACCGGATATCATCCCATTTGCAGACTGAGGTTGTCCCAGCCCCTCCCAGCCCCCAGTTAGACCCTACTGATCACACACGAGACCATACTGAGAGAAAAAGCAACATGAAACCCAGGGGCCAGTAGAGGGTGCCAGAGAGGAGGTGCATTCCAGTCACGCGATTGTCCATCAGAACTACCTTCCAGCTAAAATGTCACGCTGTGCCAAACAAATAATCGCATATTGAATCAGAGAGCAGCGAATCCCTCTCCCAAATAAACTGCTGCTCACTTGAACCTCATTATGATTGGGATTGTGAACGGTGATGTGTCTGAGAAAGGGTGAGCTAGTATTTATTTCACTTTTACGCAGCTTGGCAATTTCCTTGCTATTATCATATGCCAGGAGGGCACCTTTAAATACAGCCAAACAGTCCAGACCCACAGCCAAAACTGTCCGGTAGCATTGGGACAGGCTCCTAGTAATGATTAGAATGAAATCAGTGGAAGAGTATCCAGCACCTGAAACACATGGTTCGCATGTGTCTGATGTGATTCCATCGGCTCCGTCCCATGATAATGAGTCGCACTCCCCTCACCAGCCTCCTCTGGACTCAGGCCTAGATAAAGGAGACAAATCAGACCTGAGCTTGACGAGCTGCGCTGGCTCCTCCAACAGCAGGAGACGAAGGTCCCTGGCTGCCCTGGAGGAGAAACACCAGGGGAAGGACGAGGAGGAACACTGTAATTAAAGGTGCTACCCGCTCAAATGACAATCTAAAATCCCCTTCCAGCCGAGGTTACCCACAACACAAAAAAAAAACAATCATTGGTTTAAAAGACAAAATCAGAATGTGATGCCAGCCTATCAAAACACAGTGATCAGTACATCCGCCTTCCCTGAATAACCTACGCGCACCTAAACCTCCTTTAGGGACAGGGACTGGTGGTGATGTGTCTGGGCAATGTTTTGGTCAGCTTCAGACGAATGGAGTTGACGTTTTTTAAACGTTCTGTTCTTGGCAATGCCTGCCCCAATTAAGACGTTGAAGACGTTTAAATGAACCCTGACCAATGGTTCACTGCCCCGGGTTTGATGTATTGTGGAAACACTACTGGCAGTGGTCTCTCGTCACAGCTGATCCGGCTATCGGTGCCCAAACCAACCGCCTGCTGAAACACAGTGTGGTTTCTCTGTTCACTCCGATATTACGAAACATTTAGAACAGGCACTCAGTCTTCAGATCAATCGCAATAAGTGTCTAAATAATTTAAATCAGAATTGCAGATGATAAAAGGGAAACTACAAAGCCAAGGTTTAAAATTATAATGGTGTATGATTAGCACTTTGAAAAATAATGATGACAACAGGATAATGCATGGTAATAAGCTGTACTGCATACATTTGCACATAGTGAAGATTCCCTAACGAGGCATTGAAATAAATAGAATAATATTAGATGCAGCATAACTGTAATGATTTCCTGTGGGAAGTTAAAACACACCTCTTTTTAGGCTTTAAACATGTATAACAGTGTTTCAGGACTCCCTACCATAGAAATTCAAATGAATAGAACAGGCTTGAAATCTATAACCATGGCTATTTGACTGGAAAACTCACAAAACTGAAACACGCACACACACGCGCACACACGCACACGTGCACCAGTGCACACACACACACACACACACACAAATTGGCTTCTTGATAATGTGATGCAATAATTTTCATGGTAATATAGAATGTTCATTCAAATTTTGAGGCTCATACAATGAAACTCAGTCTGTTTTTTTATTTCAGTAGAATTTTGCACAGATGGATTGGTACACACATAAGTAATAGAACACTACGTTATATCTACCTGTACATGTCCTGCCATTACTTCTTGCTTTGGCCCTATGTGTACACTTGGCTATGGCTACCAGTTCACTCACGAGGCCATCACATGACAAGTGTCATTCTCCCTGCATAGAGATAATTTACCCTTACAAGATAATTTCCACTTGATCTCAAAATGTTATGAGAAAATTCCAGTCAATCAATCAATCAAATATATTTACAAGGTCCTTTTTACATAACCAGTTGTCACAAAGTACTTTAACAAAACACCCGGCCCTAAACCCCAAAGAGCAAAAAACAGTAGTGTTGAATTTCAGTGGCTAGGAAAAACTCCCTAAGAAGGCCAAAATTTAGGAAGAAACCTAGAGTGGAACCAGGTCTAATTAAACCTAGTCCATATCGGATGCATGACCAAAAGGACAAGGACAGAGACAACATGGGGGGGGTCAGCCGAGTTGCAGCTGAAATCGTCAGTTATCGTCTTGATCTGCAACAGAACCAGGACATGGACAGCAACGAGTCATTCATGCCTGGTACTCCACAGGTGTGGGCCAAGACCTCATGTTTAAAACAGGGTAGGAGACAGGAAAACATTTCCAGTGAAAAAAAACGTATCAAGGGCAGTGTTGCCAGATGGGGAGGTTTCCTGCTCAACCGGTTAATTTAGTGACAGTGTGCAGGCAGAAATGGGCCTGGGCGGGTTGATTTATGCGTACAGATGTTTTTTCTGGAGTTTGCTGGATTCAGGTAGTAGATTTGCAATGTACCGTAAATGAAATCTGGCAACCTTGATCATAGCTAAACCCCGTCACCACCACGACCAGGTTGTTATCCACCACAACATTGTTAGAATGGGTATAGTGCTCTACTCCAGATCAATGTTGGACTGTCTGACCGGTCTATCTCCAGAACGGTCACAGCGGGACCTCTTCTCTGTGAAACCTCAGGGCTGTAAAGAGGCATTAGAATGTCGGTTCGTGTTCCACATTCATGTTTGATCGTTTTATAGTGATCGTAAAATCGCAGCTCCATATGAGTCAGACACAGGCAGCTACCGTAGACGAGACCCATATGTTATATAGTTCACTGTGCCTCATCAGTTCACCCAAATCATCCGTTACAGGCTTCATTTGTGTGTTTATAAAGTAACCCATCACTTGCCCAATCACAGCTTAGCTGTTAATTAACAAATCTCTTCGTTAAACATTCTATCTGCTTCCAATTAAAGGGCGGTGGTTGGCAACTGTTTTGCATGCATGCCTGTTTGGCAGAGAACGCAGCTGCAGAGGTTCTAATTATTGTGAGAGTACAGACAGCGTTGTGTGGAACTTGTCAGCACCTTCTCAGGTCACCTGTCCTATCCTGACAGACTTGGTTGCCCTAACAAAAAATGTTACAGTCTACGATTAGCAGCAATATTTGTTAATCACAAATCTGCTTTAGTAGTGTAGCGTTGTGCTCATAATCACTGTCAAATGTTCTTCAACAAAATACTGATGAAGGGATCTGAATATACATACAAAGTGCGCTAAACTGATTGTTCTTTGTTAATATGGGGTAATGTGTGTGGACTACTTTAACAATTTTAGAATTAGGCAATTTTTTCTGTTCATACCTGGGCTTTAATGCAGTCCTAAATAAACCTCTGAAGGGAGGACTCCACCTCCAAGCCTGCAGTTTCAACACCGTTTTAATCCATAAAGAGTTCATTTACACCAGGCCAGGACTATTCAACACGCATACGGAACAAACACACAAGTGTGCTCTAAGTTACAAAAACACACACACACACACACACACACACACACACACACACACCCACACGAGGAAGTATGTCATTCAAGATAGAGGGGAACAGCTTTGAAATGGGCATTTCTTCAAATTTCTTTCATTATACAAACCGATGCATTTTTTAAATCTCATCATACATTATTTTCTGTGTAACAATTAGGCACCTTTAAATAATTTTCCATGAAATTATACGTATAAAAATATTCAAGCCAGAATGTTGCTAAAATTGTCTTGGGGGAAGGGAGCGTCGGGGGGGAATGCAAACACAAGAGGTGTATTAACCACAAAGTGGATCAATTCACCAACCTGGGCATTGCCACTTTATTTACAGCAAGGCATCTTGGTAACTTTATTTTTAAATTATAAATGCATGTTAATTCCATCACTGGATGTTTATTTAAAGACAATACCTCTAAAATCTGATATTAATGAATTCCTTTGAGTCTCCTTTGGCCTTTGAGATCCACAGTCTGGTGGTGGGGGCCGTTGAAACAGATGAGAAGATATTTTATACATATAAGATGGTCTAGAGCCCATTCATTTTACCATTTGTCGGAATCCTTCAGATCTCTTTAGTAATTTCATCAAGTGGGCCAACATTTTCAACCTGTACATATTGAAATTACAGGCTTTTTTGCTAATAACCATTTATTTGCAATTGTTGTCAGCCATGTAGCGTCTTACAACTGGTGTTCCCCAAGGCTCAGTTCTCGGCCCTCACCTTTTCTCTCAATACACCAAATCTCTGGGCTCTGTCAAATCCTCGAATGGTCTTTCCTATTACTGCTATGCAGATGACACTGAGCTTTTCTTCTTCATCCCCCCTCTGTCACCCAAGTGACAATATGCATCTTTGTGTGCCTGGCTGACATCTCCGCTTAAATGTCAGCTCACCACCTCAAGCTTAACCTTGACAAGACTGAGCTACTTTTCTGTCATGGGAAGGACTGTTCCCTCCAGGACACGTTCATCATGGTTGACAACTGATCAGTGACCTCCCAGAGCGCTAAGAATCTTGGCATGACACTTGAAAACCCCCTTGATGACTTGTTTTCTGTTGACATAAGGCAGTGTCTTGCCTTTTCAGGGTCATGCTCTGCAACGTTTGTAAAGTACATCCTTACCTCACTCAGAAAGCAGCACAGGTATTTGTCCAGGCACTTATGATCTCACCTCTGGATTACTGCAACTCACTCTTGGTGCGGCTTCTGGTGTGTGCAACCGAATTTCTTCAACTCTTTCAGAAGGCAAAGGCCTGCTTGGTGTTTACCCTTCTCAAGTTCTCCCATGTCATGATTCATCATCGCACTCCACATCAGGGCTATGGTTTTTGCTTATGGAGCAACAATAGGAGATTTTTCTCCCTACCTTCAGGCAATGATCAAACACTACATCCCTCTTCGTTCAACTACCTCCGGGCTCTTGTCCATCCCACCCCTTATTCCTGATCAACGCAGTCAAAGTTCTTCTCTGTCCTGGCAGCTCAGTTGTAGAACCAGCTTCCCTTCGAGGAGGGCGTGGCCTGGGAATCCGACGTGGCGATCTAATAAAAATGTATTGTGAAGTCAAAAGATAGAATTGTTAAAGTATTGTTAATTACTATAATTGTTTAAAAAATGAACAATGTATAACAATGATCTGCTATTTGTTTGCTATCTCATGATTGAAATGGTTAAACATGCTCTCCTTTTTGCTACTTATAACTGTCATTTCCTCCATTTCTGAAAATGGGCTTGTGAAGCAAGATGATTGTCAACTGGTGGACCTTCTGCATTCATTTCAACTATCTGCATCTCTACTGTTTAAACCAGTGTTTTTCTCTTTATATTACTCCCTTCCTGCATCCACTCCTTCATACACTTTTCTCAGGCTCTGTATCAGCATTTTTTTGGGTTGATTATACTATAATCTATTGAGTTGACCGTAGTAAAATCTAATTTTAACTTATTTTAACAGAAAGATATTATACATATTTAAGAATATTAATAATTTATTACATTAACAGAAATTCCAATTATCAATAACTAATTTCCACAACAGCCTCCGTTGGTTAGCTAGCTAGCACACATTCAAAACTTACCAAAAGGATGAAAAAAATATTTCTACATGTTAAAACGACAACGTAATGAACAACTGATAAAATGATCAGTTGGCTAGCGAGTTGAGCGCAGTATCGTGGGTGCCCTTTTCCCTGCCACTGCTGTAGGACAACTCGACTTTGGTGTGACAGGAAAATCACCTCTGGCCTGAGTCTGCCTGTGATGGAGAAGCAAGGTCAGAAACGTTCGTAAGCGGTCGTAGGAACTTCTCCATGGTGCTGCACTTGGCAGCATCTGCTTCAAGTGACCGTTGTCATTTTTCTCTCACCTTTTCTCTCCCTCTCCATTCCATCTGTCTGTTAAGAAAAGCAGCATATACAAAAAATAACTTTACTTTAAATACTGTCCAATCACGTTCTGCAGAAATGTCAGACAAATTCACTTATGCAAGGGTCTCTTCTCCTCCCCCTTCAATATTGAAATATTGGGACGGTCCGTGTGAGGAGCTGTTGTGTACACCTTGGTGCGCCAGAGAGATAGAAACATTTGAATTTGAAGTCAGGCCGAGCAACCCACAAAATTCTAATAATTCTGGGACACAGTACACATAACGAGGGGCTGCTGGGCGGCCCAGATAAGTTGGGTCGGCCCAGTCCACCGGCAAAATTCACAAACCTCCCGATGGCCAGTGTACCCCTGCTTTGAGGCAAGAGTAGCAGAGGTTCTACCGATTTTCAAAAAACATCTGAAAACTCACCTTTCAAGAGATGACTTAAAATAGTTCCACTGCCACGACCTCTGCTGGTTAACTTCAGTTAACTTTTTCTGTTTATTATTTGTATGGTCTTCTTTCCAGCAAACACCTTTGCGGAAAACTAATGAACTGATTAGAATAGTTTTTCTACAGAATGTGATTGGGGTGGAAGTGGTCAGCTGCTTTGCACCAGAGTCGTCTTGAAGACTTATGTCACCTCTTTGTCCTCGTTGGCTCCTCCACTTTTTATAAATGAGAATGACCAACAAAATATGAACAATACACACACACAGACAAACACATACACACACACAGACAAACACATACACACACACAGACAAACACATACACACAATCACATCAGTCTTACGTGACAGAATATATATTCCTTCCAAGCAGCACATGATTTGGGAAAAATATTTACATTTTACAAAATGTGCTATGAATATTTTTATTATTTCAGATTAACTAGCTCATTCAATTACAATGATTTGGAAAAACACAACCACAGTAATGCTATATTTAAAAACTCAACTAAACTTCAATGTACTTCTCTTGTGACTCAGTGTGTTCCAGTTACACCTTGCGTATGCTTGTCTGGTGTCTTTGTTGAAAAGCCATGACCAGGTGTGAATAGACCCGTATGGATTAAAACTGTGTTGAATCTGTGGGCTTGGCGATGGAGTCCTCCCTTCAGAGGTTTATTTAGGACAAACAACATGGACCCCAACCCTTAATCCTCCAGGAGACACACCTGTAGAAGACTGTATAAAAGCCCAGGACTGACCAGACACAGTCACACATCGAGCATCAGTTCCACAGAGCCTCATCAAAGCATCTCCAGGACCAAGAACCCATCTAGAGTCTCTCATTTCCTCTGAAGATGGAACTAATTCCCTCTGTCTCCCTCCTGCTGCTGCTGGTTGGCATCTCTCAGGCCAGCCCTGTGATGAAGCAGGTAGATGGACCAGAGATCAGCATCACTAAGACAATTCTCACCATTAACAACGGATCCAGCAAGTTTCTTCTGGAGGGGGATATTGTATCTCCAACAACCAGAAATGCCATGATTTGCCACAGGTAAATATAATCATACAGGTTCATGTTTTTTTTATGAGCCGTGTGGCAAGTTTTCATGAGTTGTTCCAGGAACATAATATGATCCAGTTAAATGAAGTATGTCAATGTTGATGTTTTGTAATTGTTAATTCCAGTGAATATAATTAAAAGGACATCATATATTCAAATTAGTATTACATTTATATGTGAACTGATTTGTGAAATAATGTTGTCTACAGTTCACCTCCTGAATTATATATTTTTCAGTTCAGGGTGTTTCTGGAGGAAAGGCTCTAATGGAAAGGTTGAAGTTCCCTATGTAGTGAGCAGTGAATTCTCCTCCAATGAGAGGCAGACTATTCAGAGGGCTGTCAATGACATCAACTCCAAGACCTGCATTCACTTCGTGCCTCGTCAGAATCAGGCCGACTACCTGAGCTATGAGCCTAGAGACGGGTGCTGGTCTTCTCTTGGAAGACAAGGAAACCAACAGGTTGTCTCTCTACAAAGTGGCGGCTGCGTTGCTTTCGGCATCGTTCAGCACGAGAGTCTCCACGCTCTGGGCTTCCAGCACGAGCAAACCAGGAGCGACCGTGACAATTACGTCGTAATCAACTGGAGTAACATCGACCCTGACAACGCCTATAACTTTGATAAAACAGAAACCAACAACCTGAACTGTCCCTATGACTACGGCTCTGTCATGCACTATGATAACACTGCCTTCTCCATCAATGGAGAGGATACCATCACCCCCATCCCCAACCCCAACGTGCCCATTGGCCAGAGAGTAGGACTGTCCTCCACTGACATCCTGAAGATCAACAGACTCTACAACTGCTAATCTGAAGACATCAAGTCACTGGAGGAAAGCCTGGAGAAGATGATATTATGGATGCCAAATTTAATTGCTTTATTTAGCCTAGCATCTATAAATATCACACTGCTATAGGCCTAGCTGTGTATTTTCCCAAATCAGTGTAATTGTATGTGGTTCATCTAAAATAAAAATATTGAAATCACAAATATGATATTTTTTATTATAAATCTTTCTTCCAAACCAAATGTTGGCTTGGAAGGCAAAATACCTTGTCCATTTGGAGAGATGTTTAGATTCCATTTGTGTGTGTGTTTGTCTGTTTGCTGTTCTTTAAGAAAAGTACAATAATCACCTATAAGACCATATAACGTTGTATTATAGCCATATTGTACACCTTTAGAAGTTGGTGAGAGTTTTTACAGACATGCCAAATTTCTTGAGTCTCCCCGGGAAGTAGAGATACCGTTTTCACTGCAGAGTTCACATGCCGGGACCAAGTGAGGTCATCTATTTATGCAGGTGCAACCCAACAGGCACAAAATGTCCTTGGTAGAAACTGAAGATTAAATTAAAAATATATACTTCAAACAGGGAAAGTATAATATCAGTACAAGCAATTGTGATGTTTAGCCTCCACTACCTAATTAAACACACTGGCTACACGCAACATATATTTAAGTAGTAATTGAAATGTTTTAAGAAACACTAAAATATTAAATGATTAGTGTTTCAAGTGCCAAAAGCTCAATAGTCTACTAAATAAACTACCACTTCGACTGATACGTGCAAATCTGTGAACTTATTTTTCTGATGAGTCTGTGACTTGGAAACACCACAAAAGCGTACAACAAACATGTGCAAGAGTCATAATTCTGACAGCCCGACAGATACGGTTGCCTTGGACATACGCTCAGCGTCACCTATGTTTCAATTCCATTCTGTTTTTATTTGCGTTTTACGCAGCGTCCGAACGTTTTGGTAAACGGGGCTGTATTTGTTCATTATTTCAATACTCAAACACATTTCACGTTCACTGTGGTGACGTATAGCTGCGCTGTTCAGAAATGTCATTCTTCTGAGATCAGACAGTGTAACTGCAGACTGAACATTAAAACAATCCCAAATGCATTACTGCTACAGTAGTTAACTGTTAATGGCGTCAGTCCAAGCTTCTTCCTGATCTTAGTGCTGCCTTGGATACCATTGGTACATCCTTTCGAAACGATTGGAAAACCCGTACGACAGACAGCCGTACATTTCGATTAAATTGTTCCCCTCTCCAGTTAGTTCAGTAGTAAATAATTTCACATTTGTTTGAACGGCAAATACATTTCCGCTAGCTAATGTGTTTGCAAACATTATGAAAATAAAGTAGCCTACATATGTAGTAAGCTGGTGAAATAAAGTTTGGTCTGAAATGTAATTACACCTTAAAGAGAAACATTCGCGGAATTTGAATATTTTGAAAGTAACGAAAGTAACTCGACCCCATTAGAGCAGCCCGCTCTCACTTCAACATTGCACCTCCTGTGTGTGTAAAAAAGGCATTACTTTTTAGGGCTTTGTTTGAATTATTAGTAAGTTGTTTCTTTTGACATTCCCGGTTGCTAGTTTCTCTTGCGATGTCTGACAACATCGATACCAACCCTAAGATATTTTCCGTGCCTCGATATCGTGTTGCCTACTTTTTGGGGTTTTAGTCTGGTTGTCTATACGCACATTGCTAACTGCTGACGTAAAGGCTGGTTGAAGGATATTGTGGCCATAGCACATTTGTAAGTGTCTGACTTAACATTCTACAGTAAATTGTACTTGCTCTTTTAAATTGTGATATACATTGGATTTAAAATAATCTTTTTTTCCCCCTCATTCGTTTTTATTGTTTTTTTGTTGTAATACATGTTACCACTGTTAAATAGACCTCGGTCTCTGCTGGTTTTCTCTGTATAAATAAAAAACAAGGGCCTTATACATATAATTTGAACCATTCTCCTTCCAACGGAGCAACGGGATGGTCTGTAGCTAATTATTGGATAATTTTAGAAAACATTGAAGACACTAGCGATACTGCTCGGTTGGCAGAATGTGTTAAAATGTATGGCGCTGAGACGCCGATTCAGTGTCATAACAACGTAATCGCAACCACTTTTGCTTACTGGTTTGGGTTTAAAACAAGCCTGTTGCGGCTTCTTTCCATTTCCTCTAACAACTCAAACTACAGTACACCTCCCGGAGAGCGCCGTCATTCAATGAATAATTTACCGCAGGTAGCGAGAGTGCTGCGTTTGTGTGACAATAGCGTGACGTCTCTCCCCAGCACGTGGTCCTTCTCCGTGAGATTTAAAGTCCTGTTTCTTAGACAACACTTTTTTCTCCCATTGCCCTTGCTTCCCAAGTGGAGAGTATTGAAGCTTGGAGTGGGGCTTTGACATACTCCAGAATAACCCCGTTGTTCTTGGTTGTTCCTGGAACCAGCAAAGTGAGAATCCCAATTTCATCTTGTTAGACTGTCTTGGAATAAATGTAATAATTAAACACCTGCTAAAAAGTCTAGAAATAAACTGTTGTCCTTTTGTTTAGCACTAGGAATGCTAATCCATGTCAGGTCGTTGGTTGACAATGTTGTGTCTAGGCCACCTTTCATCATGAGGCTTCCCCTCCACCATTTTGTTTAATCCAGCACCCACACGTTTTGGGAACAAATGGTGTAGTCCAGGGGTGTCAAACCGGTTCCACAGAGGGCCGAGAGTCTGCAGGTTTATGATTTTCCCTATAAATTGGTTCCCAGTTCAGACCTAAACAACCAGTTGAGGGCAGAAACTAACCAATGAGTGACCTAATTAATCAATCAAGCACAAGGTGAGAGCAAAAACCCGCAGACACTCGGCCCTCCATGGATCTGGTTTGACACCCCTGGTGTAGTCAAATGCTGAATGAACATCTGCTACGGGTTATCTTGGGGGAAACCCACCCAGGATAAACCTGAAGAGTATTCAGAGACTCAGGCCAAAATGAGACTCCAACACAGTGAGGTTCATCGTATATCAGTTTAATAGACTGGCTTCTTTGGGTTGAAAAGTAATCAGTTGTGGAAGGAAGGAATGGGAGCACTGTGATACAGAGGAAGTGGCGTAGCGTAGCATACAAATATCTGTTACATATGCTTTGTATTACATGTATTCAGTTTGATAAATACGTTGCTAAATGCATATGTTAAAGATTACAATGTTAGTGATAATGGTGTTATGTTATGGTTAGGATTTCATTTTTGAACAGCTGAATAAAGGGGTCATTTTTGGGAAATCCTCAAAGAGCCCAAAATATATTGTCTCAGCATTGATTTGAACTCGTAACTTTCCAAGGCAGTGATCAGCTGAAACATCCATCACCCTAGCAAACCACCACTCCAGACGTCCATCTGCTACACTACGTCTGGTCTATGAAGCTGCATGGTGGAGTAACAGTAGGGCTATTTTGATATGGGCAAAAAGTCAAGGCACCCATTCAAAGCAGCCAATGTGTTCCCTCTCTCGTTGCCCACCTTCACCCTCGGCCAATTAAGGAATGTCCAGTTTATGGTCATGGCTTTGCCTAATCGCAGCAACTACCAGCGTGCTCCGGGAGAGTCAAAGAACCGGATGTGTTCTCTGGTGCACAACTCACCAGGCCTGTCTGCTTTTATTAGACATCTCACTCAACAAGCAGGTTTTCCATAACCTTCGTGCTTGGAGGATATTGCAGGCTTTGGCCAATCAAGCTTACCACATGAAGTAGCTGGTGAGCAGCAAGACGAGGAATTTCTGCCTGACACCCATCCCGGCCGGTGGTAGTTCGCTCGACCCTCAAAAGGCCACTGGCTTGGTCTATATTGATTAGGATTTGAATGCCTGGACAGCAAGGAAGTGTCTTCACCAGCTGTGCCATTTAGGATCCTGGGCTGCAAGTGGCGTGACTAGGAAACTACTATTCAGTTTTTTTCATTTTCTGTCGGGAATAAAAACAATCAACATTGACATTATAGTGACTGAAATCAAATGTATCAAAATTATAAAAACCCTGCATTTATATTGGTGGACTCACTCTGTCTGGCAGTCACTGAAACAAGAGGTACAGTCAAGGAGCACTAAACAATGTTACAGAGAAACAATATATTTGTTAAATAATCTTTGATAGTTTTAAGTGCAGACCTCAGTAGAAACCAGGCTTGACGAAGCCTAATGCTCCCTTGGACTTCATCATTCTCCAAGACAAAGCCTTTAAACTGAAAAGACCATTCATGAGACTTAGTTCATATTTCCTACAAATGAGAGACCATAACAAAACATTTTCATAATCCTTCACACCTGTGTTTCTACAGCATTCAGATCACACAATTTTATAGACACATCATTCCAAAAGATGGTTATAAACATGAAAAAGCGCAGGACAAACGACTAAAACACATTCTACCTCATCTCATTTAAATTCTTTCATCTACTGCACAATTTTTTCAAATTACAATCACTGACTCTGTAGGTTTAGAGATATCCAAGCCAAAAAAAGCTAAATATATCTTTATAGTTTATCTCATAAGTCCAATCATCTTTAGTCCCCCCACATGGAAGCGGTTACTATGTTTCATTAGTTAACAGGACCACAAACAGAATCTGTGAAGCTCATCTGTAGCCCAGACGTGTGCTGGGAATCTGAAGAGGCAGCGATGACGTGATTCCCGGCAGTCTTGCTGGTGGTCGGTGCTGACCAGACGTCATCATCCGCGACGGTGGTGACATCAACACTGGTCGCCCACTTTGAGAAAGCGCTGAGATTTTTGCTTCACCATCCTATGCTGCCTGCGGGCTAGCTGAGCCTGGTCTATGGCCTGACACAGTTTCTATGAAGGGAAAGGAGGAGGGCAAGTTAGCAGCAGTGGCTCTAATGAGCGTGCACGCACACACACACATGCACACACACACACCTGGGCAGTGACAGAGTTCTTGAGTTCCAGGACTCTCATGGGCTCCGGTCCTTCTCTCCGTTGGAACATTTTGTTCGGCTCCTGCATGCACAGAGCGATATAGAATGGGGTTCAGTCTACTACATGGATGTAGAATGGGGTTCAGTCTACTAGTAGTGTAGAGTGGGGTTCAGTCTACCAGAGTGGTGTAGAACGAAGTTCAGTCTACTAGAGTGGTGTAGAATGGGATTCAGTCAACTAGGAGGGTGTAGGTTGGGGTTCAGTATACTAGTGGTGTAGAATGAGGTTCAGTCTACTAGAAGGGTGTAGGTTGGGGTTCAGTCGACTAGTGGTATACAATGGGGTTCAGTATACTGGTGGTGTAGAATGGGATTCAGTCTACTAGTGGTATATAATGGGGTTCAGTATACTGGTGGTGTAGAATGGGGTTCACTCTACTACAAGGCACCAGAAGATGTTAACTATCCACTAACCTAAATAAAAAACCAAAATCTAACAATGCAAGTACCGGTTTAAAAGCAGATAGGGGTGTGAGTTCATTCAATTATGTCTGACAGGACCTACGGGACCATAGCATTTCCCTGCCATACCTTGCAGTAGAGTTTAAGGTCCCCTCCCTCTACATACGGGGGCCTGGAGAAATGCTCAAACAAGCACTCCCACTCTTTGTTGAAGTGCCCCACGCACTCGATCTCCTTCACACACATCACTCTCCTGTGGGAAGAAGTACACATCACGGAGGGCAGCGCTTCAGGGACAGTGGAGTCTGGTCAGAATTGTAACACAGATTAGTGAAATGGAACGTTCAGATTCTGGGTTCTAGAACAGGCTTTAACACCTGATGTGCAAGAGAGTCCAAGGTCGCCTTGCACACGCCTGCCACACTTTTTATAATCCATAGGTCTCCACACTAAATACCTGTTGGTCACTATGATGTTGGTCTTCCTGTGTCCAGGGTACAGACAGTGTTCCCTGAAGACCTCCCCTTCCAGTTGTTTTATCTCAGACCTCTGATGAGCAGGGAACACAGGCTGTTAGATACCAGGTCGTAGCTGTGTTCGTAAAGGTACACAGTACGGCTGTTAGCGCATCCAATTAGCGTGTTACGAGTTGGATTGGTGAGAAAACATGCATTCAGAAATACACCAACATGAAATGGATTACAAAATGTACTCATTGACACCACTTTTACAACTGGAATGATACTGACATTCCACAGTGCATCTATAAGTGATTGGACTGATTGGTGATCATGTGTTACTAAACATACAACACAATACCTCCATTGGTCATCCGTTAATACAGTTACTGTGTAGCAACTAAGCACACACCAATATAAGCATCTATAAGCACAAATGAATGTAAGCAAGCAAATCATCTCAATTGATTTCCACATGTATTTGGAGGGTGTTTATAGGTTTATTAAATTTCAGGTTAAAAGTTATAACACACAAAATACAACATATTAAAGATATTGACAAACGTCAAAATATATACAATTAGCTGTAATATTAACATACATTCATATCATTTAAGGCTGCCAGACAAACATGGGAATTTCTGATTGCGGCTGTGAAGAACATATAATATGAATATATATATATAGACATACAGCGCCATTTCAGTCATGCCTCTGAACAATAACAATGTGTACACCTTTTGCATAAGACTACAGTGATTCAAACAAACAAAAGTTACAGACTAAATATTGTGAGTGCTTATATACAGATACGAAAGCAGTGATTTTCAAAAGGATGATATAAACCTTTTATATAAAAACAAATACTGCTCAGATCTGTGGCATGTGGTACCAAAACATTAATTATATCACACATTACTGCAATTTCATTAGTAAAATATAATTTTCAAAAAAAAAATCATAGGATTTCATCACCCGCAAACATTATATCAGGCATTAGCATTATATTCTTTAAATTAGCCAAAATGCCAACATAATAAAATAACCTGCGTTAAAAACAACTGTGAGGTATTGGATGGAGAGACTTGCTTTGGCATGCAAAACAATTCAGTCATAAAGGAATAGTTTTGTGATTTTTGCAATTAGACCAATCATCCACTTCCCTGGAGCCATGATGAACTTGTGAACCCGATGAAAACAACAAACATGCTCTCGGTTCCCCAAACCTCCAATCATTAGATTAGTTAGCCACGGCTTGTGGAACCACTTCCATGTTCTTCTTACATGACAAACAGTCAAAAGGTACCTACAAGTTTGTATTAATTTTGGGAATTAAATGCAGGGCTTAATTGAAAAAAAATCTCCAAACTATCCCTTTAAGCCAATATACTAGATACATTACAGAATAGTATTCATGTGTACAAGTTTACAAACCAGATATTGCGAATAGCTTGAACCAACCTTGAAACAGAAACAGTTTTTATGGTATCAACTGGAATTTTAATTTAATCAACATAACTGTGCATTTGTAGCACTTGAACAACATCTTTCAGAGGCAACAGAGCCCATAATCAAGCTCAATGCCCTCTATTCCACATCATGCTGCATGGAGGAGAGAAACAGAAGAAAGCAAGGAAAATAAATTATAGGTAGGGAAAAGAGACATTGCCAAGTCAAGGTTGAAAAAGAAAGGCATGAACATCGTTGTCGTTGTTGTTGTGAAGATTGTTTAAAGAACAATATTAGATTATTTTGAATCAATCCCCTTTTCAAAAACCTTGCCAATTTTATCTTTGTGTCGTTAAGTTAAGTTTCTTACCTGGAATAAGTCGAAACCCTTGGCCTCCTCCTGGTCGTAAGGTCTGATGATCCCATCCTCTTGGATCAATCTGACTGGCCTCAGCTTGGTCACTTCCTCTGTCGACTCAGCAACCCTGCCAATCACAAGCCACGATCAGATCATACAACCAATCGGAATGTACCATTAGAAACAGCCCATCAGCACTCAGTCAAATCTCCCAGGCTGTCAGAATACACTCTCAAAGCCAAATTACAACCCTCCCTGCAAGGTATCATTGATCAAGCAAAATCAGAAATAAGGTTTCCTTTAACACAAAATCATTACAAAACTGCAATGTCTTCACAAATAAGCTAATGCACTAGCAGGGACGTTGCAACAAAGCAAACGTAACTAGCAAAGGGAACGCTCTGAAATAAACTGCAAACATTTTTAAACATTTAGCAAGGATACACCTCAAAGGGTCAGAGGAAAGTGTGTCTGTGTGCGTACATGTGTATTTTTGCATATGTTTGTGTGTGTGCGCGCTCGTGAGAGAGTGTTCAGGCATCTCACCTTTCGTTACCTCTATTGTGAAAGCATGGAACAATAATTTCATTGGGTTATTAAGAAGTGATGAGTGAGGCAATATGTGCCATGTGATCGATGGACGGGGAGTTATGGAATTAAACACTATGTCAGGTTGGGCGTTTAGTATGTCGTTCAAAACCACTGGGGAATTAGTCATGGTTCAGTCCAGTGTTCAGTAAGAGAGCAGTGAGAGGGAGTTAGTGGGAGGAATATGGTCTGATCACAGAAAACACTCAACAGGCTGCTTGGCTGTGTTTCTCTGAAGCCCAAAGACACTTTGTTTGGCAATTTCAGTCAGACCCCAGGAACATGTCAACAGTTTCCTCCAGAAGCCGCCCTGGTCCACATCACGGAAGTACCGACAGACACGAAGAGAAACCGACTTAATACGGAGACGAAACGCTGTAATGATCTTGGGAGTTGCTGTTGGCTTTCAGCACGCTAAACTCTGCATGGCTCTGATGTGCTGTGCGGTGAGCTCGTGCACTCGGCCAATCCCGAAGGAGTGAACAGGCGGAGGAGGAGCTTGAGTGTGTCAGTGTCCGAGACTGGACCTCTATTGGTCGTGCTGTAAATGTGTAATGCATGGCCACACCCATTGAAAAATAACCCATTAAAGAACAGTTTTTGTCCCAAAACCTTTTCCACAAAAGACATGGAACAAAAAAGCATTTAAACAGGACATTTTCAAATACAGTTTCATATAATTTGTTAAAGCTTTAAAGCAAGTCCTTCTGGGAAATGCAGTGTGTGTGATGCCTGTCCTCTCTCCTGTTCAGTCCTGAGGTTTGAGCCAGTTGGATCTCACGATGCTGCAGCATGGAGCAGGGGGAGGAGTCAGGTCAGGTGCAATGTTAACAATGATAGAGGGAGGGAGGGGTTTAATGTTGAGCATTAACCAGTCACTTTGCTTTGTTGGATCTGAAACAGCCTGTCATAACAGAACTTAACATGATGCAGTAACTCACCTCTCTGGCAGACAATCTGATCTACATAAAACTAACCCACCATGCCAGCCGAAACCTCTAGCCATTTCTAAACACGCGGTGTCCAGGTGTGTATCAGGTAAACAGCAGAACATTCTTTATGGATGTTGAGTCATTACCAAACCTTCCCAACATATTACCAAATACTCACTCAAAAAATAATAATCTCCAAGGCATTAACTTAAGCAAAAAAATATATAAAAACAGAACAGTAAACAAAATTAGTCAACTGACAACAATTATAACTGACAGAACATAAAAACATCAAACACGTCTGGCAGGCAGATTGAGACAAACACGTTGAAACATGTTAAAACAATGTCATAAAATACGTTAAACGCACATTTAATGAAATGACACAAAAAGAACTGTCACATACTGCAATGTTAAAGCAAAACGGTGTGAAAGAACCGGTAAAGCAATGGTAGAGGGCACTTTGTGACAAACTTCCACACGCTACAAAATAAATATCAACTCCATTGCAAGCCATCTTTTGGCTAGTATTAGCCAGACGTTCTGAACTCTAGGCCATCTGCCACCAACTAGCGCTGCAGGCTACACACAGGGCCAGCTCTAGGCCTATAGGGGCCCTAAGCATATTTCATTTGGGGCCCCCTGTCCCCTATCGGTTGGGGTTATGCAGCTTATGTCGCTTACTGTATTGCCAGGACCCGGCCCTGGCTACATGCTAAAATAATAAACATAAAACCATGAGATTGATTATGAAAGAGGTGTGCGTAGCAGCGGTGTGCTCACTAACCTCTGGATTCCCTGGAAGGTGCTGGATGCCATGTCTACGATGCCTCCAGTCGGTCTGGCCACCACTCCCACCAGCCCTTTGCCAATCCCCTTGAAGAACCCCGCCGCCCCCTCCTTCTTGGCCCCTGGTGGGAGGCCCCGTGTGGTTAGTCCTCTGGTTTAGATGAACACTCAAAACCAACTACACTGGAAATTACACGGCAGACTTCATTTTTACACACTTATCTAGGCCCCTGCCCCCAGTGACCTGGGCCCCTGCCCCCAGTGACCTGGGCCCCTGCCCCCAGTGACCTGGGCCCCTGCCCCCAGTGACCTGGGCCCCTGCCCCCAGTGACCTGGGCCCCTGCCCCCAGTGACCTAGGCCCCTGCCCCCAGTGACCTAGGCCCCTGCCCCCAGTGACCTAGGCCCCTGCCCCCAGTGACCTAGGCCCCTGCCCCCAGTGATCTAGGCCCCTGCCCCCAGTGATCTAGGCCACTGCCCCCAGTGATCTAGGCCACTGCCCCCAGTGATCTAGGCCACTGCCCCCAGTGATCTAGGCCACTGCCTCCAGTGATCTAGGCCACTGCCTCCTGTGCACATGTACTGCTGCAGCATTGGTTTGAAACCAGCACACCGCTCTTTTAACAGAAAACACTGCTCTCTCCTTGCTGTATCTGTCGCATAAAGGATTCAAAGGGCCTTTAAATCTATTATATACCTACATCTGAAATACACACCAAATCTATGAAATATTGAGCAACAATGAGAGACGGACAATTTTTTCAGTAGGGGCGAAAGAGTTCAGTCAAAATGTCAAAGCGTTGTGAATCAACTTACCTTCGACAGGTTTCGTGACGATGCCCGTTACCCCACCAACGACCCCCTGCAGGGAGAGGAAGAGGAGAGAGGGCCATCAAGGCTCCATGGCAACCAAAACTCACAGCTCTATTGAAGACTCCAACAGGACAGAATAACCTCTTAGCCAAAGAAAAGAACCCCGGCTTTCTGGGAAATTACATTTGACAGTTCTGTCTTGAATGGAGGGTTCATCAGTTTTTGTGATTTGTCCTGAAAGGCTTGGTCTCACAAAGGCCTCGTCCTCAATTACATCCTGTTGTCTAGATAGCGCACAGCTTGGCTCCAAGGTCCGGGTCACAGGGACAGAGACCTGGCTAGTGTGTTAGGGAACCACTGGGGACTAAACAGTGTGTTGTGTACTGGAAAGCTTGGCCTTATCATGAATAACAGGAGGACAGGAGAAGACAGATGATGCAACCTTTGGTCTTGAAAACCGGCATTACAGAGGCTCTTCCCCCATGTTGTGTTCACGTTGTTTGAAATGTACCGAGAGGCCTTTCTCCTCCCCGTCCAAGCCCACTTGTTTTCTACGGTGCTGGTGACCATAAATCATTTAAAACCAATCAGCATGCGATGCATTTGCCTTATGTCCGATAATGTCAAGGTTTTGCCGAGGGCACGCGACGAACGGTGCTGTTGCTGAGTCACTTCCTGTCGTTTAATATGCAACAGAGGTCTTGAGCGTTCATAACCTCTGACCCAACATGCCCTCCCTCTGGGGTCACTGAGAGGTGGACATCCTGTACAGGACCAGGGGGTTGAAACATTTACATTTACTCAACAAAAAATGTTTCTAGAATATTTATGAAATGATCCCAAACCCAACCTATACCACCCCTGGCTGCTTGCCAGTGCAGAGGGGCAGGTGACACAACCGCCTACCGGTCCTCAGTGGGAATCGAACTCCCCCCCCTCCAATTCGTGTAAGTGTACCAAGCGCTACCAAACGGTCATTTCACACAACCCGTTAAATGACCAAATAAGTCCCACAGGGTTGTTTAATGACAATGGGTAAATTACTGTAAAAATACATTAGACAATTGGTGCGAGTTCACGCCACCTCACAAACTCTATGGTTCTAAATATGAAATCATAAAAATAACAACAGTAGCACCTTAAGAAAGCCTTTGCCCCCCTTTGCCAGACTCTCCCCAAAGTCTCTGGGCGGTCGGTTCATCTCCTCTCTTCGCTTCTGCTGGTATTCTTTATCCATGGTGATGGCAGCCAGTCCTTTACCCACCGAGCCAGTGATACGAGACACCATGCCTGCAGCGCCACCTGGTGGCATGAGGGAATACACACAGCGCTACAATAAATACTGCGCCACCTGGTGGCATGAGGGAATACACACAGAGCTACAGACAAAAACACTGCACCACCAGGTGGGAGGGAACACACACAGACAGAGGAACAGAAAACACAAAAACACACAGCCTTACCAACAGTATGACCCAGTAGACTGCGTACTCCGATAACAAAGCCCTCTGCAAACTCTTCAGGTCCCTGGACTGCTCCCTGTGACAACACACAACCCGATAATGTCAGCACTAGAGAATAACAAAACCCGATAATGTCACCACTAGAGAATAACACAACGCGATAATGTCACCACTACAGAATAACACAACCCGATAATGTCAGCACTACAGAACAACACAACCCGATAATGTCAGCACTACAGAACAACACAACCCGATAATGTCAGCACTACAGAACAACACAACCCGATAATGTCAGCACTACAGAACAACACAACCCGATAATGTCACCACTACAGAATAACACAACCCAATAATGTCACCACTACAGAATAACACAACCCGATAATGTCACCACTACAGAATAACACAACCCAATAATGTCACCACTACAGAATAACACAACCAGTCTGTGTGTGTCACCTGGAAGGGCTCGTAGAAGAAGGCCTCCACTCCTTCTGACAGGCCTCTGATCATCCCAAACGGATTTCCCAGAACATCCAGGCCCAGCACCAGGACATACATCTGTTTCAGGAACTGGGGAGAAGCAGCCACGTATACACACTCTGTCAGGAGCAGACTTCACAGAAGAAATTAGCTGCATAAAGTAGGAAAAATAGATGCTCTAACCCAGAGCTACTTACAGGAGCAAATAGGGCCAAGTGCCCAGCTCAAGGGCAGCAGGTTTCAGACACCAGCCTAAAGTTCTAACTGCTGGATTACCTTTATCAGCTTGCATATTAAATTGGTAAAAGAAGTTAAACCTGTATGTAATGAGTCATGTGATCAGACCTGCTCACTGTAATGTCGAATCACAGCCCACATCAGCTTCTCTCTCCTGTAGAACTGATAGCGCACCTCGAAGAAGGCCAGTCTGTAAGAAGAGAGGCAGCGATAGAGACTGAGTGCCAACCTATGGTCCCAAGTCACTCTACAATGAAACAATCATTTCAGATAACCTGCCTAGAGTCAACCCCACAGATAATAACGACATAACCCCAACATGTTGTATCAAGTGTGTGTGACGAAGCGTCTCACTTGAAGATGAGGTCGTCGACATCCGTGAGAGTAGCTCCGATGCTTTTCAACAGGAGGTTGACTGACTGGATGGCGACCATCTCCTCCTGTCCAGACTCATCCCCACTGGAGCCCAGAGACAGACTCAGGTGTAACTAATACAGAGAAACGTTACACCGTTTTCAAATGATTTCAAGCTCATGAAATACATTTTAAATTGGGGGAACAGGGTGAATTCACAGTTAAAACAAAGCCACTACCAAGATATAAATTACTGCCGTGTGAGTAAGAGCAACAGAGGAAGAAAGGGAGAGGGAAATAAGGATGATAGAAAGACAGAACATACTGGGGAATGGGTGAAAGATAATGGGTGACGGTTAAGAGGGAGAGAATGGGGGAGAGTTTAGAGACAGAGGGAAAAATGGGTGAGATTAGAGGGAAAGGGGATGAATGGGTGAATGCTTGGAGGGAGAGATGGGGAGAACTGGTGAGAGATCAGAGGGACAGAGGAGGAAGAGGGGATGAAGAGGGAGAGGGGGGCTCTTACTTTGATGGGTGAGATGTGGAAGTGTTCAAAGAAGCTTAACCCTGAGTTGTCGGTCATGGACGCCTCCATGAGTTCAGCTTGCAGCATCTCCAAGTCCTTCTCAATCAGCTTCGTCTGGTCAGGGGATTTATTGACGTTATTTGAGAGTTTAGAATAAATAAAAGAAACCACACCAGGCCACAGACACGTTTACCAAAATCGGCATGGACTGTATACTGTAGATAAATATAAAAAAACAAATAATAACTTGTTAGAATCTTTTTAAACAAGAGTGTGTTTTTCCTGCAATTAAAAGTGAGTAGTGGAGAGTGGTTGGTACTTGGCTAAGAGGTTCAACATAAACCCAGCCTGGGAAAGGTATTTGAAACTAAGACGAACATCACAGGGGTTTCATCTGAGCTGGGATTTGTTCCCCTCTGCCAGGGCCAGATATACAAACACACATTCCCGGAATAGCTCTTGTATATCCGTGTGGTACCACATTTGAACATTTCCCTGCCTCTGGTGGAACAGGCACTGTCATTAGCACAATATTTATACCGTAAAACTGTAATCAACAGGGTTTTGCAGGCCAATCACAGACCTGAAAAAGTATTTCTGATCCATTGTCTCCTCTGTCTGGAAGCACATAACAAAATAGTAACCATTGTGTCACCAACTTCCCAGCCTGGAAGATCTAGTGAGGCAAATCTTCCTGACTCCGTTTTTCCCAAACAGGGATTTAGCCTGTTTTCTGACATTGTTTTTGGGCCATATTAAGCACAGTGACTTACGGGGGAGGTGTAAGGATTATTTCCATTTGTTTTTTAACATTTTTTTAAAACAGCCATAAGGCTGATTGACTTGAGATTACACAGCTCTGGAATCACTGCACCACTGCAGGAAAGAAAAAGGTGCAGTGGTCTCTTATATTTTCCAGAGCTGTGTATGTGGCTCCATGACTTGAGCATAACTACAGTTAAAGTAATAGCTACAAAATGGTGGAAAAAGGGCAGATCTTTATAAAAATCAAAGAGGCCTAAATACAAATGCTTGTAAGTTTGTACAAAAAGTATAATGGTCTTCAATTATACAAGTGATATGTTCCAACATTATGAAATATGGGGACAATGCGGACAAATTAATCCTTACCATATATACAGAATATAAAAAAATCGTTATTGGAAATGTATATCACTTTGATAGTTTACCAGTGCAGTGAACTGAAGAGAACGAGGACCAAAAAAGTGTTTACTTCAGGAGTGACTAGAGTGAGGTATCTACCATAGTGCAGATTTCTGCTGGATAGGCTGACACTATGGAGCGACAGGAGGTAAAGTGGAAATTCGCTAAGGAGGGACTTATAGATAAGATCATACATCCATTCCCAACTAGGATATATTCATACATTCATTATATTTATTTTCACTTAAGTCTGATAAACATGTATTATAAACCAAGAGAGAAAATGCACAATGCAAAGCACACATTACAGTCAACCCACACCGAAAACACAGATACTTCCTCCGGGAACATTACTTCATTCTACCAACAGAGGGCACTGTTTCCCTTGTTTGGCATACACTAAATACCCTCGTCTAGACAGTGTTGCCAGATGAGGTGTTTTCCTGCACACCTGGGCTATTTTTAATGACAATGGGTAGTTCAAAATAGGCTTGGGAGTGTCGATTTACAGATAGGCTTGTATAGGTTTGGGTGTTTTTTTTCTGGAGTCTGCGGGCGATTAGTCGGTTTACAGTCAATCATATCTGGCAACACTGCCTCTACACCTCAGTTCATTTTCTAGTAACCGTGGTGTCGGTCTCCTTCAACCACCACCTTAGAGGTCGACGCCACACTGCATGTGTGTGAGTTACCTTCTGTTTGTCGACGTGTGTCTCAGCGGTGGGCGTGAACAGGGCCAAGATGGCCCCTAAGAAACCCTGGTCGATCTTCACAGCCATCTCCTGGACCAGAGCCATGAAGTATCTGGGGAACAACACATGTCACTGGGACACTATTTCCCTATGCAAGTGTCATAGGGCATTTGATACCATAGCAGGCAGGGCATCTGACCTGGGACCGGAAGCTCGCTAGGTCGAATCCCAGAGCCGGCAATTGGAAGACTGGGTTTAAATTGCTCCCCAGCTACTGAAATTTTGAAGGATTGGGTCCGAAGAGGATTTTTGCTGTGTGTAGAGTCTTGATATGTTGCCTGATTGTGTGTAGAGTCTTGATATGTTGCCAGATTGTGTGTATTCAGTCTTAATACTACTATCAGAACCTTCATAGTAAAATACTGGGTAGGTAGAAAATAACTGATTATGTTCAGTTTACTTCTAAATATATCTATTCCATTAAACACATGTAGGACTAACCCTGATATTAAATGGCACTAACTATACTGAACTACATATCTTAACCCATAGAAAAAAGCATATGAACTGAAAAGACCTATGAAGTGTGTGTAATGAACGTGCTTGGGGGCTAGAAGAGGGGTACTCACTTGAACTGCATCACCTGACTGTGCTCATTAAACCTGGTGATGATGCTGACGTCGATGAAAGGTTTCGGTTCTGACAAACGATAGGAGAAAACCCATTTGAGGGTGACATTCACAAACGGCAGAATATTTCAACGGACATTCTTATCATAGTGTTCGGCAGGCCTTGATTACCAGAGTCCAAGGCAATGGACTTCGGAGGAGGGACAGGGTGAAAGACAATGGGAAATATGGCTCCCGGTAGCTGGTTGTCCACCTGAAACATACACAGATTAAAACTACTACAAAATAGAAAGAACAGTGTAGTGGTTGGGGTGTAGTGGTTTTGGGCGTAGTGGTTTTGGGCGTAGTGGTTGGGGCGTAGTGGTTAGGTTTTACAGTGTAGATTAGTAGAGGGATTATGTTGCAGGAGTTAGGGTGTAGGGACTAGGGTGTAGGGACTAGGGTGTAGGGTGTTACCTGTAGCCAGTGCAGCTGGGCCCGTAGACTCCTCTGGTGAGGTGACTGTTTAAACTCCACCTGAATACCAGACAGGAAGTTCCTTCTGATATGACAGGAAAAAGGCTGACGCATAACCATGGGAACCTTCCCAAAATTCACCTGAGAAAAAAGAAAAAAAATACGGTCATTCCTGCCCATTTCATGCTCGTCCAATAAAACACTTCTATTATAGATTAAAGTCTCTACTATCTGCTGTATTTGGGTTAGGGTTAAAGGTCAGTATGACCTTGCCAAGCTGTTAGTAAGGGTCAAAGGTCTGAATGCTGTCCTCACCACAATGTTGGTCTCTAGTTTGACCCAGCCAGGCTGTGTTAGTGTCAGGGTCAAAGGTCTGAATGTTGTCCTCACCTCTATGTTGTTCTCTAGTTTGACCCAGCCAGGCTGTGTTAGTGTCAGGGTCAAAGGTCAGAATGTTGTCCTCACCTCTATGTTGTTCTCTAGTCGGACCCAGCCAGGCTCTGGTGTTCCTCCAGTCAGGTGTTTCTGGTAGGCCTTCTCCAACAGCCTGATGTTCCGCTGCTTGAAGGACTTCCATCGGTTCTTAGGCCTCATCTCCCAAACCACGCCGGAACTGGACGAGCAGACCACACACTCACATCAGCAACCTTTACATCAAAAGGGGTTTGGCACAGACATCTGTGTGTGTGTGTGGTAATGTGTGTGTGTGTGCATTATGTTGCACGACGTTGTTACCTGGTGATGCCAACGTAGGCAATCTCTTGCCGGTTGTCGTTGTTGATAAGTGACAAGCCCAGGTTCTGGAGGGACACATTCACTTCCTGTTGGAACTGCTCAAGCTCTTCCGCCTGCCGTGCTTTGGTAACCACGGCAACGTCCTCGGTGAAAAGCAGCACCCGCTGTCGGCCATCCAGGAAGGATACCCAGTGGACTTCAGACAGTCCATCATATGAAAACTGACCACATTCATCCTGTAGGAGGAGACAGACACAGACACGCAGACAGACAGACAGATATGGACACAGAAAGACAGACAGACAGACATGGACACAGAAAGACAGACAGGGAAACAGAAATAAAATAAAAAACAGTGAAAGAGAGAGACAGTGAAACTCAACATCTAGAATGTCATGACATCATCCTTTTAGCGACATGAAACATGCATGGCTTTTCTCTTTGACCCACCTTGACCAGGTCCAGTTCTCCACTGCTGTGTTCCTGACAGTTCCAGCTGAGTCTGCGGACACCTGCGGGATTGTCCCAGGCAAACCTCTGAGCCTCTCCCGGCTTCAGCTCTCTGGAGTCCGTACATCCACTGGGGGCAGAACAACATCAAAAAACAGAAGCCAAATCATCCCTCAGCAATGTGAGTAAAAGAGTCTGTGAAAACATTGTGTTACTTGAACGCCCCCATAAGGGGACAGCTAACGTAGCACTGATCCATAGGCCACCTGTACTGTTCCACTAGACAGCCATGCAGAGGCGTCGAACAGGGATGTCCTACCTCTGCCTGTAGGTAACCGTCAGCCAGGGGGTGTGGTTGACTATGAGGGCAGGGGCCGCTCCGTCGTAGTAATCAGTGAAGCTGATCACAGTTGAGTGGTCCGAGATATTCACGTCAACGATCACACCGCCATACTGGGGGACACGGGTGGAAAAAACATCACCATTTACAAGGACTACAAGGGGAAGCGTCGCCCGGCACATCAAGGCCCATGGAGACGGTCGAAGGTCAGAGTTGTGAATGAGAATGTATTTTTAGTCAACCGCCGCCAGATAAATGCAGGTAAAACCAGACCATAATATGCGGCGTGTTCAGGACACACAAACACCACTGTCTTGTGGTTTGCTGTCCAGAAGGCCGGGTTATTGATTCCCGAGCACCAAGTTGTAACAAGGCAAAAAAATGAGACCTGAAGCTCATCTGCTGGGGATATTAAATGGAGGAGATAAAAAAGAGCGGGGCGCTGTGACGGAAACGTGAGCGGGTCCAGTGATAGACAGGGACGGGGCCCTTTGATAGACTAACATCCAGTCCAGAGATGAAAGTGGGCTCTCTGATCTGCGAGTCTCTGTTGTCGAGAAATGGGCTGCTTACCTTGTCCATGCGGAGCAGAGTGCCATTGTCCTGTTTGTTGAAGAAGAAGGACTTGGAGCTGGATTCAGATCCAACAACCCTGACGCACAGCTTCCCCGTGGTCTGCTCTGGCCAGAGGGGGAGACACTGACACACACACAGGACAATCAGATATGTATATATGGCCCAAAAAAGTCATGACAACCACGATTATGGTCACGTAATAACAGAAAAGTGCACGCACGCACGCACACACACTCAATTACAGTAATATGAATATAGACCCGGGTTTGTACCCACAGGAAAAGTTCTGGGAACCCACTGGGTTTCCGTCAATATACCTCTTTGGAGGAGATGTAGTGCCATTTCCCGTTGGCGCTGCTCTCGTCCTGGGCCTCGCCCACCTCCAGCTCATACTGGGACTTGTTCACCAGCGTAAAGAATGGACTCATGGTCACAATCCTCGTCAGGTTGAAACTGCTCATCTGGATACTCACCCCCACCTGCCAGAACACAGACAACCACACTGTACCCCCACGAACCACAGGTCACGGTTCTACAGCACTCTGAGGCTCAACCGGAGTACTGTTTGAGCAATCAACTGGCTCAGCTCAGTAAGAATTGAGAGTTGGTGCCATGGTGTTTTCTGGGAGCTCTCTGTTCATTCCTGGGTGAATCACTGAATGTGTGTAAACTGCTAAATTCAAGCTAAATTATTATTTGGAGAATGATGGGAGTGTTGACAGCACCGTGATGGTGTTGTGGTACTGTTATGATCTAATTGTGACAGCACCGTGATGGTGTTGTGGTACTGTTATGATCTAATTGTGACAGCACCGTGATGGTGTTGTGGTACTGTTATGATCTAATTGTGACAGCACCGTGATGGTGTGGTGGTACTGTTATGATCTAATTGTGACAGCACCGTGATGGTGTTGTGGTACTGTTATGATCTAATTGTGACAGCACCGTGATGGTGTTGTGGTACTGTTATGATCTAATTGTGACAGCACCGTGATGGTGTTGTGGTACTGTT
>JACXGJ010004777.1:0-43108 GCA_016801105.1 Esox niger
GTGTGTGGGTGGGTGGGTGTGTGTGTGTCCTCTTCCTGGAGGCGCCAGGTATACAAACAGGCTGTGGTCTTTTTATCTGAAGGTAAATATTCTGCTTCCTCTCCATTGCCTCCAGAGCAGTGTGGCAGTGGTCTGTTTCTATTGAAGAGGTCTGTGTAGCAGGTGTCTGTCTCTGTAAAAGAGGTCTGTCTCTACCGAAGAGGTCTGTCTCTGCAGAAGAGGTCTGTCTCTGTAGAAGAGGTCTGTCGTCTCTGTAGATGTGGTCTGTCTGTGATTAAGAGGTCTGTCGCTGTAGAAGTCTGTCTGTAGATGTGGTCTGTATCTAAATTGCTTTGTACATCAGCGAGTCTGTGTATGTGTGTATGTGTCGGTGTGGGTGTGTGTGTATGTACAGTCCCCTAACCACACTGTGAAAGAGTATATCAATATGTCCATGTATCTACAGAACACTGTCTGTGGCGTGTTGGCGCCTAAACGCGCGCCTGACAGCGGGGGCACCTTGTTGCGTGAGGTGATGATCTGTTTGACGACGATGCGGTCGGCGAGGACCAGGACTCTGGTGACGGACGACAGAAGCATGCGGGCGGCCTTAACCATGCCTGTCCGGTCGCTGAACACCGTGGTGCGTCCATCCGTGGGTGGCGCCACCGCAGTGCCAACGTCTGTCAGCTGGGCAATGGCGTCACCTAGAGGACGAAGAAGAAGACAATGGGACGCAGACGCCATGATGAGGAGGATGGTCTTGATCGGGACATTGAGATCCAGGTCAGTCCCTTCGAGGAATTAAATAGGGTTCTGTCATCATTCATTAGAGTTCCAGAATGGGACAAAATGGCAGCCATTAAGGGAAGTAGTGAGGCATTCTGTCATTTTAGTAAGAAAAACAATACAAATAAAGCTTGTGCTAGAAAGCAGGTTCAGGAACAGTTTCTTTCCAACTACTGTAACTCTAGTGAACTCTGTGACTCATCACTAACCACACCCACCCATCCGCCCACCCACCGCTTAGTACCGCCCCTGAGGGACCTCGTTGCACTACTGTCTTTGTACTACTGATCTCTGACACTGCTGGGCAAAATCTGATAAGGATGTTTTCAGTTGTTACATGTACGTGTCTAATGCGAGAACCTAAGATTTTAGAACAAATAAAACAAACGTATTAAATATATTAACAGGCCAAACGTCTGTCTTTTTGTTTTCTTGGAATGCTAAGTACCGTTAACTGATTTCACAACGTTGGCAAACTGTAGTTGACCAACTGTGTGTCCAAAATAGCAGCAGTTCTTACTTTATAGCTGCGGATAACTACATTTATTTCATTCAGCATACAGAAACACCTGATGTCTATTGTTGAAGGTGCTTGAGTGCTGATCTGCTTGTGCAAGTTCTTTATGACATGATTGCGCAAACAAACTGGAACCAGGCCAATACATTATAAATGTAACTCATCCAAAGCCTTGCAGCTTCACGGCTGTCTTTAAAATCACACTTCCTGACAGGTCAACATTCAGTGTTCAACGAAAACACAATCCTTCCAAAGTAAAATGTGTTTGGAAGTTGCGTAAACCAAATAATCACATCCGGAATTCAGCTTCAGATTGTTGGAGGTGCTTAGCCAGATAAATCCCCTCGGGTCCCTTCGCTGGCTGCCCCCATTAATCCATTCATACCTGTCCCCCATATCCCGGACAGATTGGCACCGGACGACTAAATTCAGCTCAGTGGCACTGCAGCAGTGTAACGCCAGCCACCGCCACGACCCAGTTGGCTCGCAGTCTGAGGGGCATGACAAGGCCATTTCAAGCTGAGCGGCCAGTATAACAGAAGGGGTCGCTAGTTTGTTTGCAGTGCTGAGAAACAAGCCCGGATTGACAGCTAAAAAGAATGGCTAAAAAAGGAAAACCAACACACAAATAACTGGAATAATCCCATGGAGTGCGGAGGGGTGGTGGCGGGTGGGTTGGTGTCTTACATTGGCTCCATGCTTTGGCTCCTTCTTAGGGTTGGCTGGCACCCCCAACGACATTTCACTGACGCACTGATTGTGTCCGACAGCCTTGTCGATTCCAGAATCCCCCGAACCAGTGAGGAAATCCAGCCTGACTCATAAAAGATGCTGCTGAAACTCAGAATAGGGTCCGGAATGAAAACCAAGCATGACTGCCAACTTCCCCTTCCATTACTTTACACTTGTCCTATTTTAATTCACTGTTGGGCCTTCGTCTCCTGGTTTCCCTCTGTGGCTTTCCTCCATTTGCTCTGTCTTGGTTTTTTATTCTAATCTTTTGTTATTAGTAAAAAGATCTTGAGAAGTTTAAGTCTTATAAAATGGTGTTGTATGTTTTCTTATTCATGCCAATTTATTTAATCTTTCTTCGTATTTGTATTTCTGTATTATTATTCTCATGCACTGGTCTCTCAACCATTTTTATAAAAAAAGATTCCCAAGACGTGTATTTTATAATTTAAACTATAACATGACTTACTACAGAAACTCTGTGATTTGAATAATTACCGTACAATGCTAATGGTTTTGGATACAGTCTAGGCCTGCCCAGACGATATTATCATGACCATTTAGGTGGCCATTAAACCTTTCTTCCCTTGAGATGAAAGTGTTATTTACAGTTTAACAGCAGGACTTGAACTGGCGGGAACCCTACACGAACCTCCGCTCTCACTTTGTAACCCTCCTCGTCCCCGCCGTCAGATTATCTGCCAAGAGAATTGTGGGCCATTTTAAACATGTACTTTGGTAAGAGGAAAGTAGTAGTTGGCTACTCTTGTCTGTACTTGAGTCAAATTAGTAGGTCTGTAATCCTCTCTAAAAACACCCTATATACGTGTCATTAGGTTGTATCTTATAATCCATTTTCTTTTATCATGTTTCTGCAGACAATAACCAAAACGCAATAGTAGCAGCATGTAAATTAGGGAACCGAAATTACTGAAATGAGATTTGGCTCTTTTAGGAAAAATATATATCTATTGTCGAAGTGCTCGGGCCTCACTGATGAATACATGTTAAAGTCCACCAGGCATTGGACTGGGGACATTCTTCTGCATAGGGCCTTGTCTGTCTGACAGGCTGTTAAACAGCATTTCCAGACATCGTGGCCAACTGATCCACCCCAGCTTCCAAATGGATCATTACTCCCCTGGTGATTCTTTATTTTTTTTACTACAGACACTAACATATTATGTCGCTCTGGATAAGACCAGCTAAATGTCTGACATAAAACGTAAATGACATACAGACAGAAGTATTATTCAGCCAACACTTTACTAGTCAGTGGGTCATCTGTGAAAGTGCAGTAGGTCCTGTGGTCGGCTTCATACAATGTGCAGGCGGAACAAAAATTGCCAGGAAACACTAATTACGCTAAATGGATTTTGACTGAAAAATCAACTCCATTCACGTAAGATGACAAAGAAGGCGCATTTACATTTTACACTTATCCAGCCAAAATGACAGTTGTGAGTGCATATTATTTAGGACTGGCAGCCCTTAGGAATCAAAACTACAACCCAGGCGATGCAAATGCCATGTCCTTTTCAGTGGACCTACAACGCACGTTTGAGCCCCGTCCCCTATTTTACCTAAACAATACAGATTTTAAACCCAGACGGCAATGAAAATCTAAAAGGCGAAACTTAGGCTGAAGACAATGTAGTTGAAACGCCGTAAAAATTGTCAACTTTAAAAAGCACTACAGGAAAGGGCTTAACCGACTGGTATAATGAGTTGAAAAGGGGTACAGTTAATGAAGTGGAGAAAGTAGTCAGCTGAAAATGAGTTGTAATGGCTGATTAGCCAACATCCAATGCTGAGAGAACTGCACGTCTGCCTGCATTGAACTGTAGGAGGCTCGATTAGTCTTTCCCTCCCTCTGGCTTCACTTTAAGAGGCCGTCACTCCTTCTGCACATCTTCTTTTACTGCAGATTTAAAGCTTAATCTTTGATTCCTTTTATCCCTTTAGTTTTTTTCCCCATCACACGCAAGACAACTTCAGTCCGCCCCAGAGAGAGGGAGAAGTGGACATTCTCTCCTTTTAACGGGGAAGGTAAAAAGAAAATCTCTCCGTGAAGTGTAGAAGGTAAGGAAACGACTGAAAGGAGGAGTAAAGGGAATTAATTGGCCACAGCGGACAACTCTCACTGATGTTTCTCGCAAGTTCTTTTGTTGGGGTTTAGCGCTTTTCAAATCAGCACCCTGGGGGACTGAACACACTGCTACGGGTCGGTCTCCTCCGCTATAAACCCATTATGCCCCATGTTGGGGTCTGAATCCGGGCCCTGTCAGATGTTCTGTTGTACTTAACATATCAACAGGATGAGATTGCCGTTGAGCTTTGGGCCTCAGGCTTTGGCCACTATTCATGTACTGTGGCTTTTATTCATGTGGTGAGGAGTGCAAAGCCGGCTCACAAATCTAGCGTTTTGTTTAACAGGAAAAGTGGTGACAGCCTCTGTGATGTGGATGCCCCCCTCCCTCACTGTGGTAGCTATTCTGAGAGTGACTGGACAGTTATGTTTCTCTGTCTCTCTATAAAAAAAGGATGCAACTGGCAACAGCTGAGAACGGGCCGCCTCTCTCTCTCTCTGTCCCTCTCAGCAAGACAAGACACTGCTGGAGACGGATCAGGAGAACCTCAGAACGCCTTCCATCTTGCCTGCAGCTCTGCGTGTCTGGTGCACAAAGATGTCAGTCGCTAATCAGGAATCCAGTGTGGTTCTCTACTTTTCCCAACCCGGCTCATGCTGTTCTTCTCCGTTCTGTTCTCCGTCTCTACATTTCTTCCCCTCGGGCAAGAACATGGGCAGCTTCACTCCAATCTAGCCTCGAGTCTCGTAAACACAAACTAAAACACCAATGCTTCCTACTTCAGGAAACCCCTGTGTTGGTGTTGTACAGCAACAGTGACGTTTATGCGGAACATAAAAATAACATTTTTATTTAAAACGAACAGCGAAAACTCCAAAACACACCACCCACTAACTGCCTCATTGGTACACCTGGACAGCATCTCCTCTTACGCCCTGATTCCCTACACGGTACACTACTTTTGACACGGGCCGATACAAACGGCACTGGACACGCCGAGCAGAGATCTGCCTCTGTTCAACCCCAATACTCTACCTGCTCGGCGAGCCTCAAAGCAGGCCACGCCCATCTCCTCCTTCAGCTCCTCGTTCTCTGCCGCGATGGCCTCTCCCACGGTGACGAACCGCCCCACCGCAACGCTGACGGCTTGGCCCACCCTCTGCACGGCCCGCTGGGTCCTCTCTGACTTCTTGGGCTTGTCTTTGTGGTTGATCAGCGTGGTGATCTAGGAGAACACGGAGACAGGCTGGTCAGTACGGGGGGCCTGGTTTGTTTGTAACGTGTGTGTGTGTGTGTGTGTGACGGAATGACATCTTCGCGGTTGTGCTCCCTAAGGCATACAATTCATCTGAAGATTTCCGTTTCCAAAATGGGACATAGCTGTCCATTGCACTGTGCGCCGCTACGCTCAGCTATAATTCAGCGTGCCCACTGATGTCACTGTGGATTAGCATTGTGGCCCGGAACAAACCCAACACCACACCGTCCTGAGCTGTGCTTCCGCCACTCTGCCCAGCGAGGAGGCAGAATCCGTGGGGAGCTGATCGCTTATTTCCTGTCGAGGAGCAGCTGGAGAGAGAGACACAGCAGGCAGGAGGAGGGCACTTCTGTACCTCAGGATCTAAACACTAACCGATCTTGGCACGCACACACACACACACCCCCACAGACAAAGATCCTGACATACGCATAACACAATAATGAATAAACTCAGGTGAGGCCTATTAGCGACAATCAGAATGAGGTATGTATTGGTATTGCGCACGTGCACACACGCGCGCACGCATCTCCGTCAGCCACGATCAGAATCATCTATTATGTAATGCTTTCAGCCAAATGCCACATTAAATATTAATACTCTAACAGAGCACAGTTGGTGAGAGCAGTCAGGGGAATTTCAATCGGTCCACAACACGCAGACAGTCGCAGGTCAATGCATTCTCAAGACCCTGCAACTGTGCCAAATAGAACCCTAAACCCTTCAGAGCCCCCTACTGTAGATAGCTCTAGTCAAAGACAGGGCACTTGTAAATGCAAAAGGGTACCATTTGAGAGACAAGTCTGTGGTCTGACATCGGTAATGTAGTAGGGTTACTAACCGTGATGCTTATAAACAGGGTTAATCATGTGTAACACAGGTTCATAAACTGTGGTTGGATATACCAAAACCTATTTCATTCAAGAACCCAAGAATTATGCTAGGATGTGTATATTTAGGAGTGGATGTATAAATACTGCAGAACGAACTTTAGGGTAGAATTTACTCTTACAGAAGCTTGTCTAATCCCTGCAGAGGTGGATTTGGAAAGAGGACCAGAATAACAAACGGAAAAACTGAGCGAGAGAGACAGACACAGAGCAAAGGAAGTAAAGTGAGTAGAGTGATTACAGAGTAGAGAAAGAGAAGTAGCTTTTCACAGACCATCATTGGCCTAAGATGCTCAAGGCCCATTAACATCCCCAAGTGACTACATGTTTATCTGACCACAGCGTAGCTGAGTGGAACTCCATGATCCCGTCAAGTGGACCAGGATAATCAGACAACAAAGAGAAATATCATATTTTTTACTCTTGATCGCTCTTACTGTGTCGATCCTTCTCTTTTTCATTCTGTCTTCTCCCTCTCACGGCCCTCCTCTCACCCGGGCCTTTCATAACAGTTGCGGCGGACAGAATTAGACGGCCGCTAGTTTCTTCAAACCTGGGAGCTCAGCGGCTTTCCAGAGGAGGACCTTCTTCAACATGTGGCCCGGAGTCTGTGACACTGGATGAGTGCTACAATACGTGAGCGGTGAGGTCAGCAGTGGGTCGCTGGCAGTCACCATATGTCACACTGTAGGCAACCTACGCAGAAGAAGAGCCCACTGCTCAGCCCCAATCCAAATCAACGACACTGTGACCGTGGGTTTCAAGCCTCCCTCACACTATGTATTCCCCACTCGGGCTAGGGTAACTCTGGCTAGGGTAACTCTGGCTAGGGTAACTCTGGCTAGGGTAACTCGGGCTAGGGTAACTCTGGCTAGGGTAACTCGGGCTAGGGTAACCCGGGCTAGGGTAACTCTGGCTAGGGTAACTCGGGCTAGGGTAACTCTGGCTAGGGTAACCCGGGCTAGGGTAACCCGGGCTAGGGTAACCCTGGCTAGGGTAACCCGGGCTAGGGTAACCCTGGCTAGGGTAACCCTGGCTAGGGTAACCCGGGCTAGGGTAACCCTGGCTAGGGTAACCCTGGCTAGGGTAACCCTGGCTAGGGTAACCCGGGCTAGGGTAACTCGGGCTAGGGTAACTCAGGCTAGGGTAACTCTGGCTAGGGTAACTCAGGCTAGGGTAACCCGGGCTAGGGTAACTCTGGCTAGGGTAACTCGGGCTAGGGTAACTCGGGCTAGGGTAACTCGGGCTAGGGTAAATTATGTTGTGTGTGTGTGTGTGTGTGTGGTGTGCTCGCAGTACGCGTGATTAACATGTAGAACGTCTGGGGAAACACAACAACAGCGCCTTTGCTGTGAAATAACTTAATTTATTTAGAAAAACTGTAAGAATGTCTTTCAGGTTTGGGGCCACTTATTACATATTGTTTGTGTGTGTGTGTGTGTGTGTGTGTGTTTAAGGCTGTTTTATACATGGAGTGATATGACTACCCTTCCCTTCCTCCAACAGGACCAACAGAACACACAACAACAAGCAGCTAAGCTGGCACTGAAAACATCTTATTATGCTGGTAACCAGGAGGGGAAAGCCCAATGTAAGGGGTGTGTGTGTGTGTGTGTGTGTGTCAGAAATGGGGCGAGTGTGCTTCTAGATAACAAAGCTCTCATTACCTGCTCTCAAAAACTGTTCAACAAACCTTAGCACAACTCAAACTAAATCACCTAAACCACACGACCAAATGGGGTGAGCTGTGTTTTGCCTGAGTCATAGGGATAAATTTGGCTGCTGGCAATGTCTGTGTCATACCATAGTGTCCAGATGGCCCTGTTCAGACCAACATTAACAGCCCCATTGTCATTATCGATCAAAGTAAAATTTGGTATTTAATTAACATTTAGCAGACGGTGTTATTTGGAGCATCATATTGTGGTGACATACAGCACCTGTCAAACGTTCTGACACACCTACTCATTACACAGGTATTTCTTTACTATTATCGCAGAATAACAGTGAACACATAAAAACTACGAAGTAGCACACATGGAATCACGTAGTGACCAAACATTTTTGTTAATTAAATACATACATGCATTTTTACTTCACATTAGCCACTCTGACTAAAGGACAAACTTTCTCAACCAGCTGCACAGGGTAGTCAACTGGAATACTGTATATGTACATTTTTGTCCTGTCTCCATCTGGGAATCAAACCCACAACCCTGGCATTGCAAGCGCCACGCCCTGCTAACTGTGCTACAGAGGAATTATACTGCCCAGGCTAGGCAGTGTGTTCGCGTTCCAAAGAGAACCCTATTCTGTGGTACCACTTGTGCTGTGCCGCTTTTCACTGTGGGCTCTCTTAAAATCCCAATCACCAAATTGGGATTGTGGTGCAATTATCATGTGTGTCTAATCTGAGCCATTTGGTGAATGTCGTTCTGTTTCAACAGCAGCCTCATCTGTGGATCAGACACACACACACACACACACACACACACACACACTCAGACACACACACACACACACACACACACACTAGGTTCTGACACATCAATAGGGGCCTCAGCAGCAGAATGGCGCTTCCTGCTGATGGACATAATACCTGGTTGTCAGGGCTTCAGGGATTCAGAAAAAAAGGACTACAAAGGACAAACAGAAACAAATGTTTATTTTCTGTCTTCTGACATCACAACGATGCACATCAAAGCACCTCATGTTTATGAAGAGGTATGCAAACACACACACACACACACACACACACACACATTATTAGTAGCACAGAGAGGGTAAACTCACATATATGATGTTATTAAGGTCATTAGGTTGGGATGTGTAATGGCTTACAGGAATCATATTCCTGAAGCAAGCAAGCAAGCAAGTTCATTTATATAGGACAGTTCATTCATAGAAGCAATCCAATGTGCTTTACAAAGAAAAAATATAAAAATACAAGCGCATAAAAACCAAGACTCAAATGAAAACAACAAAGCAACATCATAATAATAAAACATCCTTACTGTGAATGTGACTATGAATCTGACTGTGAACGTGACTGAGAACGTGAGTGAGAACGTGACTGTGAACGTGACTCCTAAGTAAAGCTGGAAACACAGGAGGCCGACCTCCTGTGGTGACAGACAGAGATGTGTCATAATTGTCTTGTATTGTCATGTGCTGTTTGTAAAACCATTTAAAAAGTACACTCCCTTGAATTTCTCTTTTCCTTATTTTGGAACATGGACATCTGAGATGAATCTTAGCTACATCCATTGGTAAAGGTAACCCACAATGTACCAAGAAATACTTTGAAACCGTACATGCAGGTGAAATAAAAAGAAATAAAATGTTCTCATGTGGAAAAAGTACACCACCAAATTCACCATTACATAAAATGGCTACAGTTGGAGTAGTTGCGGTCACGTACAGGGAGGCTGTCTGTGGAGGCACAGACCTTATGTAAAACAGGAATATTTAAGGTCTGTGGAGATGGTCTTGATACTGTCCATGGTTGGCTAACACCTTGTGTCTGATCCCCTCTGGTTTTCTTAATTCCCTCAATCCACGTCACAGTACACCAAGTGACATAAAACAGGAAAATGTTCAGGCACCTGGACGTAAAAGTCAGGTCTGAGAATGTTCACTGTTGTACGGTAAACCTCTGCGGATGAGCATTTTATTTCACTCAACGGGTTGTGATTGGGTTTGAACACTGGTTGATCACATAATGATCAGACTGTGGTCTGTAGAAATCCCCTTTTAGCAGAAAGTCCAGCAAAGCATCCGGCAAAACACACAGGTTCGCAGTTGTGGTGAGTTTCCCTGCCTGGTGGTCGGGTGCATTGAAATTACCTGGAACTCATCACAGGCAAAACCGTGGTGGTGGTTGATTCGAAGTAACCTGGAACTCAACACAGGCAAAACCGTGGTGGTGGTGGATTCAAGGAAACAGCTGTGGAAAATGATGTAATTTGTAGCATCCCCAAGAATGAATAATATTGTCCAGCCTCCCCTCCTGCGACGCTGTCAGGTTTGGGTCAACTCTCTGTAGGGGTAGAAAATTCTGAAACTAGGCCTAATTTAGATTTCAGATGTCAGTGTGCTTGAATTCTTGTTTTCAGAATTTTCTCTTTTGTTCCAACTAAGCAACATTTTCTAAACCAACTGGCTATTTTTTGCCTAACTCAAGTATTTATTCCACATATATTTATTTATGTGCTTAACCGTAACCCAGTTTTTGCAGTGTTTATGTACTGGATGATTCCGTAAAGCCCTCACATCACAAACAGTACACTGTCCCCACCTAGTACAGCTGGATCATTTCCTTACTGAAACCCCATCTTCTTCAATACCCATCCTGTTATATGGCTGGTTATTACAGCGGAAATCACCTGGGTACAGACTTGTAAAGAACATTGCCTTTTAACTGGAAACTGAATGATATCTGTTCTTCTCTTATCCAATATGCTTTTTCCCTTATGCGATGCTGCCTAGTTGAGGCAGTTCATTTCGAAGTGGTACAGGGAAAAACTTGAAAGTGGCGCTGAATATTCTCTTTAATGTAAGAACAAATTCCTTCCAAATTGGCTGTGAGCACATGAGGCTCTGCTCAGTATGGTGCGCTGGTAACTAGCCAGAGAGCACAAGAGAAGTTGTCAGGACAATATAGGAGAGAAGAGATACGAAAAGGAAAGAGAGAAGGAGAACAGGAGTGGAGGGAAGAGAGAGGGAGACCAGGAGTGGGGGGAAGAGAGAGAAAGAGAGAAGAAAACACAAAAGAAAGCAAGAGGGTGAAAGGGATAGCAAAGTCAGTAAACTAAGATCAGAAAGTGGAACAGGAACAATGAGTCATGCCTATGAGAGAACATCCTTAACTCAAGGGCCTGTGGTTGGCTACTGTCTATAGGTTAGAGAGGATGCAGTTTACACCATTACAGGATTGTTCTACATGACTGCATTACACAACAACAGGAACAGACCTTAATAACAATACATTCAGTGGCTCCAACACCAGCCAACTTTCTAATGTGGGCAAGCCCTCATTTGTGATTTTGCCCATCGCACGCGTGCTCTCTCCATGTGCGCGCGTGTGACGGCAGGTGACATTCACGTGACATGTTTGTGTTTAACAGTGGGCGGCTGACTTCTAGCGTTTCCCGCCAAAACACTTCAAGTCTGGGACGTTTACCGTGCAGAGTGCAGAAAAAACAATCCCAAGGTCAGTGGTGAAGTAATTTCTTCTCATTCTTAGACAAAAGCCTGGCTCAAGTCCACCAGGGCGGCCATTAAAACACAGTGAGTGAAACATACCCGGCTGCCAGCCAAGCATTCAGACCCCACTCTCATGTACAATCAGTCCCACTGCATGAATCACAACCCTTATCGTGGAAACATACTGGAGTTGTTCCACACTTAACTGGGCAGTAATTCTTGTTTCTTGCTTTGGTGTTTCAGGCTAGCTAACTGTAAAAGCGCTTTTTGACAAGTGCTGGTTTAAAAAGGTTTTTATAAAATAAATTTGCTTGATTTATTGTCGGGGGGAAATCTTGGATGTTTGTGTTATACTGCCAATATGCGATGGTTAAGCATGATGTGTTGTGCCTAAGAACAGCCCTTAGCTGGGGTAAATTGGCCATGTACCACATCGCCTTGTACTTTATTGCTTAAATATACCACGGATATCAGCCAATCACCTTTCAGGATTCAATCTAGGGATGCACCTATATATCGGCCAGCCTGATTATAAACAAACATTTTATAATTCATATTGTCTGATTGCTTTAAATTTGTTCGATTATTTCTGACTGATAGTGCTTTTGTCTCAATAGGCAAAAAAATAGGCTAACATATATTGAAAAAATTACTGTAATTTCTGTAATCTTTTTTTGTTAAATTCTACTCTGTTAAATTCTACTCAACTTTTTGTTGAGTAATTGATACATTTTCCATTCATTTTTGTGAGTGCATGCCTCCCGTGGCATTTTTGTGAGTGCATGCCTTTCCCTCAGCTCGAATGGAGCGACGCCTCGCTATGTTTCATTTTCCGATCATGGGAGACGCTGGGTGTAATCCCTTCTCACCACTCGAGACCGGCATGCAGAAACCAGGTCGCACTGAAAATTGAGCTTTTTCCCGTTTGGCTACTAAGATCATGTAGATGAGACAAGAGTGATGCTTAATCGTTTTGAAGGAGCGGCGCAACGACCAAGAGATAAGATGTAGCAGGCAAAGCTAGCTCTTATCAGAATGGGCTGACTGGTTCTGGACTCAGCGGTCTGCTGAGGACTGGAGGACTGTGGCACTACTGCTTACCTCTCGCTCTTTGTCATTCTGTCTCGCCGTGTGATGCCCAGACAAAAACACACCTATCCAAGTGTATTTCCTGATTCCTGGCCCAGGCAGTGTATCTGATGCAGCAGTTGCTGATACTCAGCAATGATTCAATGCAGATGGCTCTGGGCCGCGGCACAAGACGACCGGGTCCAGGGACCCAATGGGTGCCATGACCATAAAATACAGTGGAAGGTGCAGGAGCAAAAGATGCCGATTGACCGGGTTAGCTTTGAGGGCCCTGGGGAGTTATTGACTGGGTTAGCTTTGAGGGCTCTGGGGAGTTATTGAGTGACTGTCTCAAAACAACAACTGATGAATGACCAACAGGAGTGCATGTGTGTGTGTGTGTGTGTGTGCGCACGCGCACGCTCGTATGTTTGCGTGTGTGGCAGACACTTGTTCCACTCTGTTCCACTCTGTCTAATCAAATTCTACCTAGCCCATCAGAGCACTGAGAGAAATGGTCATTTGTAGGGGCTTCGGTCAAATTGGCCCAGCAGCAGCCATTCGAGTTGACATTTAATGAGTTTAACCATGGTAGATTGAAGAGCCTTGGAGCCTGAGCGCTTGTGTAGAAGTCATGGTCACTGAGGAATGACTCAAGCTGTCATAGTGTGCCTACGCAGGCCTGGAGTTGTTTCGACCTGTTGCTGGAGACTGTAGCTCACTTGAAAAGAACAGAATAATCAGATGGACCAACGTCTGGAGTGAAGGTTTGTCAACTTTGTATGTCTATGTAATTGTGTGCATCAGAGGAACGTGTTAAAAAGTTTGATTAAAATTCATGTAACTGGGATTTTCTATTACTGACCTTCAACCCTGTTGGGACGCTGGGTAAAATGTAAATAAAAACAGAACGTAATGATACCCAAATAATTTATTAGAAAATAGTACAAAGACAACAAATGTTGAAACTGAAATAAAGATTTATATTTATTTTTGTGCTGTCATTTCTGCCAGGTCTCTCTAGCAAAAGAGATTATTAATCTCAATGAGACTAACCTAGTTAAATAAAGGTAAAATAAAAATAAAGTTTCTCAATGTAAAATTGCAAAGACTTTGGGGATCTAATCATCTAAGGTACATACTATCACTAAAAGTTTCAGAGATCAGGAGAAATCGATGTATGCAAGGGACAAGGCTGAAAACCAATATTGGATGGCAGTGACCTTGGGGCCCTCAGGCATCACAGCATTAAAAACCGACACGATTCTGTAGTGGACATCACTGCATGTTCTCAGGAACACTTCTGAAAACCACTGTCTGTCAACACAGTACGTCACAGCATCCACAAATGCAAGTTAAAACTCTACCATGTAAAGAAGAAACCATATATAAAGACTGAGAACCACCACCACCTTCTCAGGGCCAGAGCTCATTTAAGAATGATTGAATCATGGACGTCGCATCCTCCGGATTAAAGAGGAGAGGGACCATCTGGCTTGTTATCACCGCACAGTTCAAAAGCCAGCATCCATGATGATATGGGGGTGCATTAGGGCACATGGCATGGGTGACTTGCACATCTGTAAAGGCACCATTAATGCTGAACAAAATAAACAGGTTTTGGAGCAACATACACTGCCATCCAGACAGCATTTGGTTATTTCAGCAAAACATCGCCAAACCACATTCTGCCGATATTACAACAGCATGACTCTGTAGTAAAGAGTCTGGGTGCCAAACTGGCCTGCCTGCGGTCCAGACCTGTCTCTCGCTGAAAACTTTTTGCGCATTAAGAAATGAAATATACGACAAAGTAGACCCCAAATTGTCGAGCAGCTGAAATCCTATATCAAGTAAGACTGGGAATACATTTCACTTTCAAAACAGCAATTTTCCTCCTCAGTTTCCAAATGCTTGAAGATTATTAATAAAATAATAGGTGGTGCAACACAGAAGCAAACATGCCCCCGTCATAACTTTTCTGAAACGTTGCTGGCATCAAATTCAAAATGGGCATGTATTTTTCAATATTATAAATGTTGTGTTTGTACTATTCTCAATTAAATATATGGATAAATGATTTGCATATCATTACATTCTGTTCTTATTTGTATTTTACGCAGCGTCCCAACTTTTTTGGAAACAGGGTTATACATCATGTCTTTGTTGTGCAAATAAAAGTATAGTAAAATCTGTCACACAAATTATTATTTTGTCATTTGAATGACAAATCAAATGTGACTTTTACGCTTAAATGAAAAATACTATGTATGGCACAAAGTCAACACCACTAACCTCCCTGAGAACACCATCCCCTGTCAAAAGCATGATGGGGACCGCACCTTGTAATGGAGGTGATTTTCATTGGCAGGTAAACTTGTCAGGGTTGACAGCAAGATGGATGGGGGTACTCCAAGAATTAAACTTCCATCAGTCTGTAACAGGCCTTGGACTGGGATGGAGAATCTGTTGCAAGAATTGTCTTTTAACCATTATGTATAAACTGTATGCGATTTGAATGCTGGTGCAAATTTGCCAAGACGAATGGGCAAATATTCCCAGAATGAGATGTTGAGCCATTAGAAACAAAAATTAGGTTACACATTAAAACAAATAGTTTGCAGTTTCAGTGTCATGTATATGGTCTTAATCAAAGCGAGAGAATCCCAATTCAATCAATCAATCAATCAATTACATTTATTTATGAAGCCCTTTTTACATCCTAAGTGTTCTCAAAGTGCTGCCTAAATCAACTGTCAATCCAGATTGTTACACAACAAAACAGTCTTGCAACCCACTACAATCCACAGTGTTCTTATACAATTCTAGATTAATCGAAAAAGCCCCTTGAATTCATGAATATGACATACTGTACATTAGAATATGTGTATGTCTCCACTTCCCGTTAAAATCATCTAGTCATTAAACCTGTCCCCTTTTCCCCATGACAGCTGACCGAAGAGAGGCATCTGAAGGCAATGTCCCAATATTATACCAAAGCTAGCTGGTGTGCCTTAGCAACATGTCAGACTTTGCATTGCAACGTGTCCTGCTGTCTGTGCATGTACACACACACACACACACACACACACACACACACACTGCTAATGTTCAGTATGTTCAGCGGAGCACAATACCCTCCTTTGATTCCGTCCTGTTTGCGTGATTATAGGGGGAGGTGTGCCAGGAGAGACAAGTGCCTAGAATATTACGTGACTAATCTATCGACTGTATCCATTGAGTCTCCTCCTCGTTTTCCCCCTTCCTCTCTCTCCCCCTCCATCTCTTTCCCTTCCTCACATTCTCTGTTTCTGTCCCTTCTCTTTCCCTCTCATCAATCCAAGAGAATCACTGTTTGTTCACCTGACCTTTCTCTACATAGCTTGAGGGTACCATCCATATGGAACCATCAGAGGTTAACATGAGAGAAAGTCCCGAAGGCCCGCCATGTAGTCCACTCACGTCTGGAGATCCACCCAGCACACTCATGTCTGGAGACAGTCTGACGCAGTTGATTGTTTGGTTGGTAGGCTGTTGGATATATTTATTTTGGTTTCTCTGTGTGGTAATAAAAACCCACAGGTGCAAGAGACAATACAGACCAAGACATTCAATTAGAAGTTCCACAGTTTAATGTTGTCTCGGGACACTGTCAAACAAGCACTTACGAGCACACCGTGATATGGGAGGAGAAATAAGTCGTTTTCTCAATGCTAACATACGTGAGAGCACTTTCAAAAGGTCTATACCTGAAAGATGAAGACCAATGAGACCTTTCCAGGCTCCAGGTATTTCATTAAATCATGTAGCGTCTGAGGACCAGACCATAACCTCCATTTGTAATCATTCTTACTCCAACAAAAAAAGTCATCGCTGAGAAGTCACCTCTTTATTCTCCTGTCGCTGGGCCCAAAGAGTAAGTGAGATTGATAAATGTGCTCTTCTCTATACGGCCCTGTCTGTTTCCAAACCCTATCGCTGTGGACAGATGACAGTTACAACCATAAGCCGAGGGAACGGGACATCCCTTGGCGACTGTCGGCAGCAGTATCTGCCCTGTGAGCGTGCATGTTGTGTGTGAAGCCTTGGAATCAATTCAGCTCCCTCTGCAGAAGGACTCCCGAACCCTGAGTTTAAATATTACTGAAAATGCAAGCTATGTATTAGTCCAAAGGTGTTCAGTGCCCAGTCCCCCATTGCTAATCACTACAAATTGTCGGCTGAATCTATAACAGACTGCTAGTAAGAAAATACATAGCATTCAACTATCAACTCTCTCGGCAATAGAACATTGGCGCTTGCAGACACATGCCTGTACTTACGTATTGACACCACCTGCCGTAGAAAGATAATTTCTGCATTGATGACGGTGTAAATCTTGTCGTTCATCTACTTTAGCGGTAGTTAGTTCCCGACCATAAAAGCAATAGTATGGGCGGGAAAAAAGGGTTAATGTCTGCTTTGCTTGGTTGTCCATCTCTGCTGTCTGAGGCGTAATGGGAAATCTATCAGGTATTAAGTGGAGGCCTAGGAACATGGGTGAGCAGCAAGCACTCTTCATTAGTCACACTGACCCTGGCAGCAAACATGGACCACGTCCCAATTTGCACCCTATCACAAACAGTGTACTCCATTTGACCAGACCATCACAGGGGGAACTGTAAAGAGAGGATCCTCATTCAGTTCAGTCTAACGTGCGAGACCGATTGTTTCTCACATCTGGTTTCCTATCAATCCTGTTACTTTCCAGCATACAGGATTAACTTCCCAGACCATTCAATGAAAACACAGAGCACACACATTCACTCTATACAAGCACCGTGAAAAACAGAGAACATTGGTCCGATCTCACAATCGCTGTTGTGATGGACTATTAGTGTAAGCCCTGCATGGCCAACATACAAAAGATGACAAATGATAACCATGGTGTGAAAACAAGAAAGGTGTGATGAAAACAAGAGAGGTTTGATGAAGAGATACCATCTGAACAGATGAAGGTAAACAAAGAAGGTAGAGAAAATCAAGTGAGAATCAAGTGTGTGTGTAACAGAGAGATTCTCCATAACATTCAAGTGAGAGACAACACACCCAGTAAGCATGGCCTTGATATGGAGAGAGGCCGCCATAGACAAACCAGGCTCTGGAGAGAAGGTAGACTACTGTATGTTCACACTGCCCACAAAATGAAGTGGAAACCGAGCTGCACTTTCTAAGCTCCTGCCAAAGATATTTGTCCCCTATCTCATACAAAACATGTAATAAAAAAAACACAACAAAATTCAATCTTGGCAGTGAGATTTGTTATCGGTTGCCATAAGAAATGTGGAGCAAAAAGAACACTAAATTATAATATTAATCTCTTTATTTACTGTCCTTTGTCATTGAATGCAATAACTATTTGCATTAGTGTTGTCATACTAATACTATAAAATAACACTTTAAATTTATTTACGCTTTTGAATATTTCGACTAAGAATTTCAGATGTCTTTCATGATTTGTTACAAAGATAATTATGTATTTTTTTCTAGTTAATTTTGCAATGTACACACAGTTTCCCCATGCCAGTCAAGCATTTAAGTTGTGTATTATATTGATGTGCGCTCTGTGCGCTCCGCTCTGTGCACTCCACTCCTGTGGTGTTTCACAAACCTATTCTCAAAGATCTTACAAAGACATTCCCGTTATGTCTCGGTGGCTATCGGAGAAAGCATTAGATGGCATTCCTATTGCATTAATTACATTGATACTTCTGTCAATATGCTCCTGTCAAAGTACATCTGATTATGTTTCTTAACATCATATTCAGGAAAACATATGTCCCTGCCATCACAACAATCCGTTGCAGAAAATCTAATTGTCGTGACCATGATATTTTTATAGACTCGGAAAGGGGGCAGATTGAATTATCTAATCCTGACATCCCTGACGTAAACAAACATCCCTACCATTGAATGAAATCGCAAAGCAATTACGTGAGTTCTACTTCTGTATATTTACTGTATAAAATCAGTTATCTTAGCGTGAAGGTTGTAAAAATCTGAAGTCCTTATGTTTATATGTATATCCAGGGAAGGTATGCAGGTAGTCATGAATTGATTAGAAGGCACTTATATAACAAGCAGGCTTACATCTATATTTAATGAGACACATGAATACATTTTACATTTGAATGCAAAAATTGCAACTGTTACATGACTGAAATGACATTCAGTCAGGTGTGTATCTATATATGTACAGTCTGTATTTATTTATGTATATATGTATACATAGATATATGAACACAAACACATTTTGTGTGTGTGTTTGTGGCTGTATATTGCAATGACTCATTCTCAACCAACTACATCAACCAATTTAAGGATGTATTTCCAAAGAAAAACAAATCTCTTGTACACTCTAAAATTGAAGTAGACAATTATTGCCTTCCCATTGTCGTTCCCATTCCGAAATGATAACGGGCACAGCCGTCTAACACACCTTTAATGTAACCCCTGACTGATTATCCTCTGCCCATTTTGAAGAGCAGCAACCTTAACTGGTCCAGTGGTCCACAGGCCGTGTTCTGAAAAAACTCTATTCACTACTAATCACACGGCTTTAAAACAGGGCCTTCTTGTGAAATGTGCTTTCTATACAATTAATATCAGTAGGCAGGGATGCATTCCCAATCCAGAATAATAAAAATATACCTACACACATATATACATGTATATACTGGCTTTAGCTTATAGAGGGAAAGCATAGCAGGAAATATTGTCAAACAGGAATTGTAGTCTGGGAATAGGTTTTGGTTTAGGTATTCATTTTGAGTAGTGAACTCAATGTATTTGGGGAAAACCCCTCAAACAAACCCCTGTCTAGCACTGGCAACCCCATTTGAGTAATGTCAGGGGGTCCAGCTTTCCAGAAAGATTAGAAATGTTTGGTTTGGTCTTAAACATATGGGTGTGTGGTTTTCCAGGGGTATACTTAGTTTTCCACCTCACTGTAAGTCCCTAGTATCTCTCACACATTAATTATTATTTTACAAGGAGATGGCAGTTGTTTAACCTGGAAAGGAAAACCCAGAGACAGCAAGACAGGGCTGCCAACCAGCAAGACAGGGTATATTACATCTGAGTGTGAAGTCTCAGTAGATGCTTCCGGCACTTTTGACCGGAAGATTCAGCACTTTTGGCATTCTGCAGAATTCTGTGAGATATAACGGATGTCTGAAATGAATGCACAGTTAACTAAAATAGATATCAAATAAATGAAATGCTATAATCCATTGATTTCAGATAATTTCTTGAAATATATGAAAGTCTATGTAAGAACGTTCCTTGTTCAGCCCAAGCCCTACTTTTGACTGCATGATTGCATAATTCAAAATGTAAGGTCGCTTGTTTCGGGTGATGGGAGCAAATAAGATCTGCCAAGGAACACTGAAAAATAATATATTCCCCTTAGAGTGGAAAAATGTAAATAAGCCTTAACTATGCGGTATTTAACTGGTGAGACTGTGCATCCCAAATCAGTATGGGGAAAAAGTGCTGAATTTACATAGGGTGTAACAAATCTCTTTCCACAGAAATTTAAAGTGAGGAAAAAGAGCCTGAGCCCGGGGATAACGCTTTGTTGTTTAACCTGACTAGTCTGAGCACAGACTTGGTTAATCTCCCTCTCTTGATTACCTTCTGAAGAGGAAACAAGACGAGGTAGCCCCCCTCCCCTGCCAGATGAGGGTTAATGTACCTCTTCTTTAATCTGGGAGTGGGAGCAGGGAGGCCACTGACAGAAACTAATCTGTCTGGCCTCCCAGCCAAGGTTGCCTGCACGTTACAAAAACAAACACTCGACACTCTAACACCACACCAATGGTTCCCAACCTTTTTTCCTTACTGTGCCACTGGAAGAATTTTGCTCAGCTTGGAGTACCCCTGAAGTACCCCCTCATGTTAATTTAATTACCCTATGTGTTTTCAAGTACCCCTGTGGAGAGGCCAAGTGCCCCCAGGAGTCCTAGTACCCCTGGTTGGGAACCTCTGCACTACGCGACACTCGAAAGCAGTGTTTCTCAACCCTGCTCCTGGAGGCCCCCTGCCCTGCATGGTTTAGATCTCTCAATGCCCTAACATACCTGACGTAGCTCATGAAGGCCTTGATAATGAGCGGAATAAAACGACACACTGACGTATTTTAGTTTGCATACTAACTTCCACAGCATTTTAACATAATGGCCAAGTCGTACTACGCAGGATTGTGGCCGCTAATTGCGGGGGAAATTGATCAGTATGTGCGAGAACTGCCCACGAACTTGATACAGTTCCGACACAATTGTCTTCACACTCGCAACCCTCTGACGGAGCTCTAATGAAAAAGTGGAGAACGCTTCCTCGGAATATTGGGGATATTGAAAGTAATTTTACATTTTCATTTCTAGGTACATTTTGATTCATGTTATTTTCCATTGGGACACCGGTGACCAGTTCATGTGACTCAAATTGGGTTAATGGTTCCCCCAGAAAATGCTGTGATAAACCACAATGGGAGATTCTAACGGTCTATTTAGAACACAGCAATTGTCATAAAAACAATTTAAATAGAATTTCCCATTTACATTTGCAGTGAGATTGCAAGGTAGCCGATAGGCTGAAGAACAATCTGAAGTGTTATCTCATCAAGTGAGCATAGTCACAAAGATTAAAATCAGTCCCAAAAATCCATCCTAAGAATATAAAAAATGAGAGCACTGTTTTCATCCCGGTACCAAACATCTTCTACAAAGAGATTGCCTGTCCTCACTAAATACCTTTGCTACTTGTCAACATACGGGAAACGTCTTTTGACCTCTAACCCCACCTCCCACGTGTCATGAGCGACACCCCGGAACCAGAGGAGCTTCCGTGCGGAAAGTGCCCCACACACACCTCGGCAGATGACGGCGACGTTTTACCTTTTCACCCATTTCACTCTACTCAGAGGAAATACAACGAAACACAAATCTCACAGCGTTGTGTAAAACGGTCCGAGGGAAACCTGTCCAATGGGGTCCCTACTTATCCAGAGCCGCATCTGATTGGTCATCAACCCATACAGCGGGATAATCCCAGTCAAAGTCAGCCACAGAAATGCCATCAGGCTTCATGACCGCTAATTACGAGTAAATGGACCAACAATTCAGATCTGGGGAACAGCGTGTGACTGTGGCTTAGCTCGCTGCGTGACAACTTCGCAGCGCAGCTACAAATACCTTCCCACAGCGCTAACTGTGGTGTCCAATGACCAGGGCCTTACGGCCGAGGTACCCAACCTAACTCTGCACGGCCACAGTGAAAAGCCACAACATGCTAACATAAATAAAGGCGCTGTGTGGCTGCTAAAAGGAGCAAACAGGTTTCAGGCATCGGAAGAGATGATAGTGAGGTGAAATTAAATAACAACGCCAAAGTGACACATGAAAGTCTTGGCTTCTCCCAGGGGCAGGAGAAGGGGGGGTTTGGGGGTGTTACGCCCGACGGCAATTTGAATTAGGCCTCGTGAGTGAGTGAGCTATCGGAATCACTCTGCAATCCAATTATTCTATTCAGATCAGACGAGAAGATGACAGATAAGATGTCAGGTGTGGGGAAAAAAGGTAAACACGACTTCATGTTCCATCCCGAGGGCAAGAAAAACGTAATGTCTCGTCCTCAGGTATGTGGTTCGTCATGCTGGGTTTTTCCAGGATTTGTGGGGGGAAAATATATGTAACACGTGAATGATTAAGTCAATAAATCACTTTAAAAGGGGTGTCAAGCATGAGCTTAGATGTACGACAAGCAGGGTAATTCACGGGCATCTTCGAGCCCATGGGGAGATGTGGCACGGAGGCAGCACACTGTGGGTTTCCAGTTCTCACACCATGAGACTGCCAATGGACCCCCCCAGGAGACGTTCCTCCTGTCAGAGCGCACACACAAATTCTGACATGCACAAACGACACACACACACACACACACACACACACACACACACAACAGTCTCTGTGGAGGAACGCTGCCCCCCTTCTTTTGGTCTGCATAAAAGAATGTGTATTGTTTGTACCCCGCCCCCGCTCACACACATACCCACCCACCCACACTTCCTCTCACACGGCAACATGCCCTCAGAGTACATGACTCCAGTGGTGTTCTAGTGTTTGAAGTAGCCACGTCTCCTTCAATGTCATAGCAATCCGCTGTCAATACGCAAAGCCAAGACCGTGACCGAAACCCCTGCGTATTCGCAAACCAAATGAACCACATATTTACCAAGGGAGGCGGCTTTTCCTGCACGGAATATCAGCCGTAAATTATTCCAACCCCTCCTCGACATCTTTAGTCAGACTTCTCGTCCTGTCGAGGCCCCCTACTGGCTGCCTGTTTGAATGGCGGACGTGATCTTTCCGCTTGGACACGTCGGATAATTTTAGTGACTGGTCAGTGGCTGGTGATAACTTATTAATAGGAAGTTTCATCGTCGTGTAGGTCTCTGTAATGTCGCCCTCGCTCAGGGCCACCTGTCACCACACGGTCGCACTCCTCCCAGAAACACACAGGCTCTAAAAGCCACAACACACACTGGCCCTGTCGACTGGTCACCATTCCCAGGCACACACACACACAGTGGTATGTTTAATCCTGTTGCTTTTTTGATTGGACATTGCTAGTGTTACTCCAACTATTATTTGAAAACATTTGATTTACCGGAAACCACTAAGGATAGACTACAAGAATTACCCCCGGGTCTCTTTCTCACGCTCACACACACCTATCCTAAGACAGATGGCTGACCTTTGTGCATTTGAGCCAAGGGCAGGTGCACTGTTGAAAACTTTCACCCAAGTTCAATTGGTAAGGAGTCATTCATCTTGGTTAGCGATTAAAGTCAGTAATTTCCCCGTTGATTGTGTTTTTTCTGTTTCCAGCTGATGTTTTTTTTTGCTTTTGTTCTTTCCCCCACTGAAGTGAGACACTATCCATTTCAATGTAGTAGCCCCTGAACTATAGTCACAAAGGAATCAACAATTTCGAGTTAAACCTGACAAAAAAAATCACCCCATAATGAATTCCAGAGGCAAGAGTAGCTTAGGACACCTTTAGCACTCACTCCATTCCAGATATTGATGTATGGCAAGCCTCGATTAACATTAGCCGTTAGCCTCATGTATGTTTATCTGTCGGACCGAGGGGCGCTAAGCGCTAGGCTGAATGCTAGTCTAATTTATAGGGCTCAGAGCAGGGACATGATTGATGGAACTAATTAACCCCGAGAAGCAGCTTTTGGAACCCTATACTAAAGGGAGGAGGCATAACAATCAAATGAGACACACTGGTTTGTCTTAGCTTTTTTCTCTGGGCTACTAGCTGAAACATGATCTCTGTTTGCTTTTATTATTGCATCTGTCATTGGATTTCAACATTCTTTTAAAATATATTATTTTCTATTTCAGAAATGTTTGTGGTTTGAGCTAAAATGCAAGAGAGAAAATATGTTTTGGAAGTAACCAGGAGTAGCTGAAACTGAAGCAGATACAACAAGCTCGTCAATCTCATTCTCGTTACTGTCACTGACAATAACTTACAATGAAAATGAGTCTGTATGTAACAATAATCTTTTGGCTGACAAGGACTGCCTCATTTATCAAAATAACAGATCAGTCCTTGTCCTGTCAAAATTAACTTTGCCAAACGTAAACACTGTTCCGACTGGCTACGTGACAACCCCAGCATGTGAAGAATACGCAACGTGCAAGGCTACATAATCCTCTATTTTTATACGTGGGTGGTTTGTCCCAAATGGCAATTTACATTGTGCTACTTTTGTTTGTATGCAGTTAATGAATATTGTTTGTTGTTTTTTTTCTTGTTTTTTTTGTTTTGGATGACACAATGCTCCTCAAGATTTAATCCAGAAAATAATCAAATAAATATGACTTTAATGAATACTGCTGTCCTTGCGGCATGGATTACAAACTGGCCCACAGCTCTTTCTGCCAAAAACATCACTAACCTTCCCCACGTTCTCTGTCCATTAATGGATATATATATTTTAAAAAAAAATTATAATAAAAAAAATTATATATATATATATATATATATATATATATATATATATATATATATATGTATATATATATATAAAGAAAGTGTGCATTAGAGAATATGTAACAGCCAGCTCTGTTCTTTAGAAAGGGAGGGTGATGAGAGGCGTGGCTGGTTATTGTCATGTCTTTGTTTACACCTTTGACTCCTACAGAAGGAGACGTAGGGTCCAGGCCATTGTGTGACACGACAGGTTCGTCTCACCCCAGAGGGCTAGCTCTACTTGTTGCCTCAGGCTAAGCTTTCAATAGCATACATAATTAATGAACCTGGGTGTCTGGGACGCTGGGTTCTCGGGGAGAGCGGAGAGAGAAAGAGCGAGAGAAGAGAGAGTAAAGGAATAGAAAGCGAAAGACTGAAAAGCGAAAGAGGGGATGGAGATAGAACAGACCGGTGGAGAGAGAGAGAGAGAATTTAAAACAGCCTAACAAAGAATTCAGACGTCACACTGCTATCGAATGACAACAGCACTCTTCCGTCACTTGAAGAGCTCCCAGCTCCACTGACCTGTTTGGAGACTGCCATATCCCTGTACCATCCATGATTACAGAGCCACCCAGCCAGACAAGCGACCCACACAGTAGGCTTCAGACCGGGTGCAGACACAGGCAGTGTCCTACCGGCTATGTGGGGGCATGGGGCCTGAACCACCTGGAAGAAGAAATTACTCTTGGGAGTCTCCAGGAACCAAAAAGCATTCAACGTGCCGATTACTGAGGCAAACAAATAGGAAAGCGTTGACTTCTTCCTTTATTTTGCACCCTGTCCTGTTTGCCCTCGTTCAAACCCCGACTTTGTTTTGTCATGACAACTTTTAAGGTCTTCAGAGTAGTCATTAGCAGAGGGGCGGCTTCAAAGCTGCTTGAGGGAAGCAATTAACAAAAACTATAGTATGTGGTGTGTGAGCGTGTGTGTGTTTGTGTGTGTGAGAGTGTGTTTTTCTGTCTGCGTCAGCCTCATTATAGGATAGCAGTATGAGCCTGATGGACTGATTATGTCGTTTGCTGGATGTTTGTTTATCATTGTCCAGGCGTTGGAAAATGAGAGATAGCCCAGTTTAGGCTGGCAAATAGTGTGTTTGGGCAATTACAGTAAACGGGGCATTCGTCACGAACCCTTCACATTCCTCACGAGGAGTGACCTAAGCATCGCAACTATTACTGTCTTCCCGTTTGACTGTCAGCCCGTCTCTCTGTCCGGCGTTCAGCCTAGCCAACTACCATTCGGCGGCCAAACGGTGTGTGTTGGGCCGGCACAAATAAAGAGTCCACTTGCATGAAGACTACAGTACAAACGTCAGTAAAGAGGCAGGGTGGGGAGAAATAAAGCAGAGAGATACAGAGAGAGAGTGGGAAGAAAAAGAAAAGCAAGAAAGACCACCAACTGCTACTCTGAACTTGCCCAATTAGGCCCGGATGCCAGAAACATGTCCATTGAGGACTCCTCTTCTTCCCAGGATGGGCGTAAAGCTCCGGTGGTTGCCATAGTGAGAGGGTGGGAGGTCAACACAACAAATCCCACCACCAGCGCCAGTGATATGGATCACTTCCTGGCCCCAGCGGGCTGGCAGATAGAGATATCACGCCCCAATGACATGTATACAGTCTGCTGGACATGAGGTCCGCTGGTGCCATGTGATCCTCGGTGAGGGAACCGGAGCATAGCAGCACCGGTCAGACCTGGGAGGGCCATGGCGTCTGTCCACACCTCCCGTCACAACCCCCCTCGGTTCACACTGCCAACCTTCTCCTATACTAGGAATACAAGGTTCGTGCCCACAAAGACTGACAGTGGGAATGCTGATGTAAGGGACGTACGGGGATAGTAATGTCCTTTAAATCCTACCGGACCGTGTGGACAGGTGATGAACTGATGCCTGATCCACCCACGCTACTCTCAGTACTTTAGTGAACGCTGGCCCTGGCGAGCAGGCCTGGGTCGGCTCTCTGAGGCCGATTTGACGCAGCAGGCAGACTCCATTCCAGATAATGAGTCCTGCTATCTGCCGCTGGCCAACAGATAACCAGCAGAGTCCATTTCCCTCCCCATTCTCTCAGGTGAGAGATCTCTTCTGGGCAATGTCTCCTCCACCTCTTATCTCTAAAACTAATGAGAAGAACGAAAAGGCACCACACACACACACACACACACACACACACACACACACACACACACACTTTGGGGAGATGGACTCCCCTCTTTCTTCTTCGTACCCCCCGCCCTGTTCTCTCCCTTGGGTAGGTGCCGGGCTGTTATCACGCAGTGGTATTTACCAAGGAGAAGTCCGTTGATCGACATCTGGGAGCTTCCCATTTATCACTCCTTATAAAAGACACAAAGTGGAGCCAAAACTCCCCAACGGGAGTAAATCGGCAAACCACCTACAACACATTGCCTTGCCATGGCAACTAATCCAGGGATCTGTGATGCAGATGAACAGAATACATCTTGACAAATGAGTTTTGAATTACAGTTAGAGTTGCTGAAAGGTCTGTATAGTGGTATTTTGTTGACAGCTTATTCACACATCGTAGGAAATCACCAGCTGTGTGTGTCTTTTGATTTAAAGTCCAAGTATATTTGGATCCCTAAAATGTTCAAAAAGGGTTTGATCCAGATTTGTATTACACTGCAGTGACATGAGGAGACAAAACTAACAGAAAATACAATCATGATACTTAAAAGGGACGTACGTTTTCAAATATTGGCACGTTTAATTTTCAATTAAATCCTATCAGCATCTTGTTTTGCAGTGGTATATCTGCTGTAAATGAAACAAATAACAATATTGCACACATTAAATCCATGCAGCTCTTACATCTAGCAGGACTGTAATTTTAACCTTATCAATTTCGATGCCCCTTTCGTTGCCACTCACAGCTCACGGTGGGATTCACACAGCCTGCCCGCCTCATTATCCGCAGAGCAAAGCTCAGCTTGCTTTGGCCTTGCACACAAGCCCATAATGAGGGAGCCAACAGACGGAGGCCTCAGCTCACATAACCAGCCTGAAGTCGACTGTGAAATAATTCATCAGATATCGCCCTCACTACCCATGTTTCACTACAGCTAAACAAACAGCACGCTGAAGGAATGCAACCGCCTACCTCACGCCAAGATGTTTGACCACACACAACACACTCACCTCTGTCTCTTATCCCAAGAGCTGTTTGCTGCTGTAATCCCTTGAGGTTTTACTTAAAACCAGGAAACCATTCATCTTCATTGGAGTCCTGGTTTGAGGATGCAGATCTGTTATGCTCTCAAACTAATTTAATGCCTTCCCTCTCACGGAATAAAATGACACTTCCACGCCCGGGCATTTATCGTGACACTCCTTCACTTGGATGGGGACATCTCTAGCCTGGGTTTCTGCTGGTGAATTGTATGGTGGGATCAACTACACAGTGGTAGATTGCACCATGAAACAACATTTTCATTCAAGCATGAACCATTCAGCAATAGATGGGTTTGATACCAAAGAACAGGTTGAAAAAAAGGAAGCAGATTAAACGTCTTAGGTTTTGTTCAGCAAACAATGCAGCTCTGCAGCATTTTGCCTCCATGTACTCAGGAGTTTTCAAAGCGGCTATTTGAAGATGTCAGGTTGAAAAGAAGGACGTAAATCACCGATTCCTGCCACTGCATTTAAAGGTAAATCTTTAATGACTAAAGCCAGGGAAACTTTTCCCTAGTTCTCAGACCTTTTAACCGTTCGAAAAAATGTGGTGCAGAAGTTACACAAGCATGACAACTCAACCAACTTGGACAGAGGAAGGACTTTGCAGCCCCAATTACAGCAGGAAATATTTTTAAGAAACTGTGCTTAGTCCAGCAGAAAAATTACAGAGCTGGCACAAATATGTTATAACAATGCTTTGGGTGTCTTAGCCACTTAAATGTTCCCAGATCAGATCAAAGACTTAAGCGTAATTATGTTGCCCCCCTTTCTTCCCAAAATACCCTAATCTCCAGACAACACAATCTCCTCCTCACACCATACATCCAGTTAACCCAAAGATCGCCAGGTTACATTACATTTTAAAAAGGAACGTTAACTAAGTGTACACCTCAGTAATATGGCCCAGAACCACTTCTACACTATCGGGCTTAGCAGAACAGCGGAAGTAGACTCCAATGTCCAAGTGTCCACTGGTCCACTGTGTGGGCCACATCACAGGTTAGGTCATGCAAAATGCTGGTGGAGACACATTTCATCTCCAGTGAAGCGTATGATGAAGGGGCCCCATTATAAGAGATGGGGCCACCCACTTACATGGGCTCCATGTTCCATTGAAATATCCAAAATAGGTACCTACAAAACAAATACAATGCGTCCATTGAGAATGAGAGAAAAGCTTCTGAAAGACAAAGGCCTTCTTAGAGAGACGGGCCAGAGTGAAGAACTGTGGTACTGACCGGTCATTCAGGGAGGGGGACAACATATCAGTCAGTTCCATTTGATTGTTTTGAGTATATAAAAGCCTTTTATTAGAGTATGTGTTTGTTGCTGGTCAGAAGGTCCATGGTTACTTCTCCCTCTCAGTTACGAGCCCTCAGATTACATTCTGGTAGACGCTAAAAAGAAGACAGAGGCTGTGAGAAGATCCTAAATGGGTTGGAATGAGCAGCGGAATTCTTCTTCTCGGGACTTCTGCTCAGTGACACTGCCCTTTCATTTCCTCACAGATTATCATCCAGGACCCTGTCTCCCCCAACCTCAACTCCTCCCCCGGAGGAGATCCCACGCAACTCAACCAGTCCCACGCCGTCTACCTCTGATCCCTTCGCAACAGAAGCCTCTCGTCGCACAGAAACAAGCGCAGCGACAGCACTGTCTGACTGCATTATAATCCCCGACGACATCATGACTTCAGAAACGACAGACAAACACCGGTATGGAGAAAACATTTAGTAGAGATTCTCTGTGTAGCACACGGTTGCCATGGGGATTGTAACACAGGGGAGCGAAAACCTTGCAACGAATGTTCTGTCCTTGAGGCGTTTGATACATCTAAAACAGCCAGACTGGGAACGCGTGCAACCTTCATCGCCCTCCCTCATATTGTTCTGGATTAATTAGTATTATTAGTACTGAAACTGTTTTTTTTTTATTATCATAATTAATTATATTTCATAATTTTTCAAATTTTTATTGGTTTTCTGGTATTTTTCGTCAAGAACATGCAAATGGGTATTGCGTTGTGTAGTTTTCCTTGTCTATCCGGCACTTATGACCAATTCAAACATTAAACCTGATCTTTCCATACGAGTTTACTGTGTGTGAATAATACAACAATGACAGCGGTTGATATGAAAACCTTAGGCAAGGGAAGGCCTTGAATTGTTCTGGTTCTTTGAGAAGGGCAGAAACATTGATTTGAACAGTCACGTGATCAATAAAGAACGTAGGCCTGCGCTAGGGTTTCTAAGGTACGCACAACCTGCTTCTTCACAACAGTTACTATGGAGTCCAAAATCTACACTGCTAAATGAATGTCCTGAAATAACAGAGATAACTGCACCGTGTTGCTATCCCCCGTGATAAGGGATATCACAATGGAGGGAGGACACAGGCTTTGATGCCCCGCTCAGGGAGAGTGTGTTGGACAGAGACTCTCTCCTCTGCATTGTCAGGGGCTCTGTAAATCTCTCTGGAGAGATGCCCCACTGCCTCTCATTCCACTGTCGATGAATAGACACACTGGGCAATTTAACTGTCCCTGACCTTTCGCCAACAGCACCGCCTATTTGACGAGAGACATTAGCATCCATGTTATTCTCCCCCTGGCTGTGTGACTTGCTGGAACGGGTAAACCGCCCAGAGGTCAGCACAGGGCAAGGCGGTTTACTATTCTCACCGCCGAAGCGGGAGCTACTTTGGAAGAAAATCTGATTACGGTGTTGATCTGGACACATCCAATTTGGGGATGGTATTACTCTGTATGTGCCATCTGAGAAACAATATCCACATCTAACTGGCCATTCCTAGAGCGTTTGCGTTGAAACTGCAGGAGAGCAGGTGTGTTGTGGTAAACACTGACTATTCTGAGACTTGGGCCCACAACAATGAGAGGTATGGCCACCATGTTGAATTCATAGCAAAGTAATTAGAAGGGGTGGGGTCATAATTTTCACGAAGTCATCTATTACCGTAGCCAGCTAAACACATACTGCCACTAACTGAGAAAGGCTCTCTACAATCTCAACTAGCTACAATCCCGGCTTAATCCCTAGGAGCCCATAAATGTTTCACCATTCGTTCAGAGAATAGTACTATTTTTCCAAAAATGTCTGAGTCTGCTTCAGTGTACAATAATAACGAAAATCATACGTAGAGGCATGACAGACATAGACGTAACTGCAACTAGGTACGCGGCAATTGTTTCAACAACATCGGAACAAACCATACATTGTAACTTTAGAAGGGTATAGCCCTTAGAAACTTTCACTTGTGATCATGACCACCCATTATTTTCCAAGTTTGCCCACACGCATTGAAATCTGTTGCGACATCTCAATACTGAAATGATTCAAATGTTAAACATTCATAAAATATACTTCTACCACATTACGGAATGAAAACGTTTACTAATTCGCTTGAATCCGATTTCAAATCTCAACAACATGAACACGCGGCAGCGTCTTCGACGTAAACAAACAGGAACATCGCAATTATTTAAACATTGAACAGACTAATTAAACCCGCTGTAGACAAATGTAGGCTTTAGCAAAGTCTAAATACTTCCAAAACCAAGACCAGAAAAACAGACGTGTAGTGCAGTCTCCATCAATCGAAAACGCTGCGTAGTTTAGAAAATTAAGCACACAAAAAAAACTCTTGCATTCAAAATGTTCAATGACAAACTTTCACGTGTCCTGTTCTCGCGCTTAACTCACCTGCGAGACCAATGGAATAAGTGTTTGTTCCACTGACCGAGTTTTGATTTCCAGTCCGGAATCAAAGTTACCACTGCCGCAAGGAGATGAAGCCATTCCCGCCTAGCTCTCTTCGGTACACAATGCACTACTGAGTTACTGCTACCTTTACGTAATCTTTGAGTAAATCAAGGTAATGTCTCTAACTCTTTGGTTTTGTTCCCTATATATAGTTACACGATAGGCTGACTGTCCCTGTAAACAAGCATGCCGTTAATCCGCTCGCCGAGCTGCGTTCTGTGTCCGCTAATATGTAGTTTACTCAAGTACGACTGAGTGAGACGAGACTGCAGCAACTCGTCGGTAGGCTGTCCAGGGCTATCGCCATATGTATGGGAGAGAACTCCTTATACACACACACACACACACACACACGCACAAACACATTGCGTAGTACACTAAAGTCGATTGCCCCGAATGAATCCTACTTTTAATGTCTTACCCCATGTCTTAACCCAACCACAAACGCAACCTTAGCCTAACCAATAACCTAAAACGTATGCCTACACGTAATCAGCCCCCAATGCTTCAACAAAAAAATATTCTCAATAATCCTGTTTTTCTGATTTAACCACACTTGGGAGGCGGTTCCCTGTTATGTATAACATGTGCACTGAGGCCAGGTTTCGCCTATTACAGAATGAATCGCAGTTTTGTCGAGTTTTTAATTGGCACAAATTTAGTTTATTGTCTGCTTATCCTATATACTACACTAGTGTTTGTTATGACATGGTAGTAACCTCTGATTCTTGGACAGATGGATCATTTAACCAGACAAGTAAACCATGGCAGACAGCTATCTCCATGCTGCCTCAGTTCCCACGTTTATAGCTGAAGACCACATCCAGCTGTATGAAAAACATTAGACAAGGTGCTGTATGCAGAAATGTGACTCTGATTTGTGAGGGTTTTTCTTCCATTTCAAATCCCCTCTCTTCCACTAATCTGTAGGATAAGGTGTTTCTGTCCTCACAGGAATAAAAATGCCCAAATCTCCAAACACCTGGGTATTATTTTTTAACAAGAGACATGTCCTTATTGGTCCTACTGCTGTATGTTTCCTTTGTACAGCCAAGGTGAAACAGACTCTTTCAAAAGCCCAAACCTATTCAGGCTGGCCCGATCATTGGTCATAATACATTACCCTCCCCTTTAAAAGCCCAAGCACCGGTTAAAAACTAACTGAACACTTGATATCACCAAACACCACAGCAGATGGACCGCAGTCCAAATCAGCTGTGACCTGGAGTTACTACTGAGGTTTTCTGGTGAAGTCAGCTGCGGCCACCACGTTTCAGACCGGTTCTGCGGTGAACGCCGAGATGAGAGCGGCAGGCAGCTAGGCAGCAGTCCTCCGTATCACGCTGTCTGCCACTTTGCAGCTTCAGTCAGTGTTTATTCAACCCCCCCGGGGAGAGTTTGGGTCCCACGCGCTGTTTGTTTAGCCCATACGGAAACAGCCGCAGCCTTGGACCGGTGCTTTCTTTCCACTGGTGTGTCTACTGCTCCCCGGCCAGCACAGGTTCTGTAGGGTACCTACATGGAATTCCAGTGAGCCGGGTCACTTATCTGGATTGGGTTAAACACCATTGACAGACTGGGCTCCGTTAATTCATCTGTTCTGTAAATCAGAGGTTATACAGGGCAGTTGTAGCCTGTACTTAACAATCATTAAACACAACGCCTCCTGCATGTGAAATTGATCGACAGTAGGAGACTAAAACTACAGTTAAGTTTTGAACCATTAATACTAATGTACTTCTTAATCTTGGCCATGTAAAGCAACGGTTTTCAACCTGCCGACCTTGGTCAAGGTTACATTTTACATAATAATAGTGCGTGTTTATAGTATTATAACCATGTTACATACATTTTGACAATTTACATTGATTCTAATAATTATTGTTCTTTTACTTTTGCTGTAAAAACAAGTACTCAAAACTTTTGCTGCATGATATATTATATAGAAAAAAGATGTGACTCCACAAAAACTGTTAATCACCGGCCACTAACTGTGATTTGGTAGTCCTTGGAAAGGGACTGTTTGAATTGCAGACTTAACCTCTGCAAATTAGACAAATGTATTGGTTGTCAGGAAATTGGCCGCCTAAATATTGTTGACTTGCTGATTCTTATTTTATCAGTACCAAGACACTTTTTCTCAGGCAAATAGAGTGCTTGGTATCCCGAGCTGTCTTTTTTATTTATTGCTGTGTTGTTTTTAATTTTTCTGTGACACATTGCATGTACTTTTTATTGTTTGTCAGACAAATTCTCTGAAACACAATCAGACTCGGAGGACGGAGTGTTTTTGTGTAAGCGTTTCCGCCCTGTCGTCGGGTATCAGCCATTAAATATAAGATGTGTATGCTTTGCTAGATTGTTTTACAAACAGCTGCTGCTGAAGTTTTCATATTCTTCAGAAATGCTGACTGTTATTTTACTCTCTATATATTTTTCTCTTGGCTATGTGGCTTTTGGGAATGGAACTGCTGAGCTAAATGTAAAGCCCATGAATGGAGGGTTATTTTGTACACAGTGAAATGTGAAATAAGATGCACACTCAGTCATTTCCCTGGGATATGCAGATTAAGGGTTGGTTTGCAGTGGGATTTTGAAGTATTTTCTCAGGCATATTGGGTTCATGGGAGGGTATATATGAATAATCGAATAATCCTCCAACAGAGTTTGAGTGTTAGTTATCTCTAGTAATCGCAATGCATGGTCTCTTTTTTAAAGAGATTTATGGACACAATTGCTAAATTGTAGTAGATATTCCAAATACAATTTCCTGAAGCATTTGCATTTTCTGCATTGTGGAGATACATGGGTTTAGGTAATGGGTGACTCTGAGAGACCACTATTTTCCTGCTTACAGAGAATGGATACTTTCCGAAAGGACAAAATGGAATGATTCCTTTGTCTGAACCATTAAAACCCTTTTCCCTGGAATTTGAGAAGAGGTGCTTGCTGGTATTGTTAACATCAGGCCAGTACAGTATGCTGTTATCACTGCCACCCTGCCAGGACAATATGCCCATGTCATCACCTGCCTCCCAGTAAACTATGCCCATGTCTCTGCCAGCCTGCCAGTACAGTATGCCCCTGTCTCTGCCAGCCTGCCAGTACAATATGCCCATGTCATCGCCTGCGTGCCAGTACAGTATGCCCATGTAATTGCCTGCCTGCCAGTACAGTATGCCCCTGTCTCTGCCAGCCTGCCAGTACAATATGCCCATGTCATTGCCTGTACAGTATGCCCATGTAATTGCCTGCCTGCCAGTACAGTATGCCCATGTCATTGCCTGTACAGTATGCCCATGTAATTGCCTGCCTGCTAGTATAGTGTGCCTATGTCACTGCTTATTATTGCCTGTATCTTAAAGAAAAACAGTCTGCAGAAAGTTACACAGGTGTTGCCGCCAGTAACCTTGCCATGTTTTGTTTGGGCACTTCCACTGTAATTATACACACACACACACACACACACACACACACATTAGGAATTGCCTCTCCCTTGTGAATGACAGGGGTTTGATATTGCTTAGCCGGACCTGCTCTCCGATCTGTCAGAACCTGGGCTGTATAACAGAATGTGTATGCAGTTTTTTACAAGGCAAAACCAAACCTTTATAGAGGCTGGAGCCATAGTCACCTGGGAGTCACTGTTTATGTCACAAAAGGGACACAACTTTCATCAGTGGGCAACTTCTGACCAGAGGACAATGCAGGTGTTGCATTTCAACTCTTCTGTGCTACTTAGATGAACAACAGGAATGTATGTGTGACTTGCACAGAGAATATATTTGTCACACTACTGTAAAGGCACCTTTGCACACTGTTGCAAAGGTTTATTTTAGCAATCCAGCATAATCTCTTAAAGACAGACTACATAAACATAAATTGTATGGTAGATCTGTCGTGAAAAGATGGTCTGCACATCTCCCTGCACTTTACTTCAGGGCTTACCTCCTATTCTTAGAAGGGTCAATCCTGGTTAGTATCTGGACGAGAGAGCAAATGTTGCTGGAAGTGCTGTTTGGAGGCCAGTAGAAGGCACACTTCCCTGTGGTTTAAAGACACAATACCAATGCCCCAGGGCAATGGAAGGGACATTGCCCTGAGTGTAGTGCTGTCTTTTGGGGAGAGACATGGAGTCCCCAACTCTCTGTAGTCACTAAAGATCCCATAGTACTTAAGAGCACTTGCGGGTATGGTTTAACCACAGTGTCCTGGCAAATTATCCAATGTATCCCTCATACCCTCATGGCCACCTAATCGTCTCTTGCTTCTGTTGGCTTATTAACACCTCATCTCTCTGTAAGAAATATATAATCATTGTTAAGTACTCTAGGCAGTAAATGTATGCAATCAATAATGTAAATTGCTCCAGGCAAGAGAATAAGATATATCACTGAACCTAAAAGATGCTAATGTTAATGTATGCGTGAGAAAACAAGCACTATTAGTTATGGTGCTTTGGACCAGAAATTGAACCTATTAGCATCTTTCAAATTCTGGAGGGGAAGAGGAAATTTGGACCACAGACCTCCCTGTCATTTTCACAGAAATATTAGTGGAACCTTTTCTTTTAACACACATGGAGCCGGGACTTAACAGCAGCATCTGACCAATCAAGCAAGACTTCGGTTCCCACTTAGCCAGAATTAAATTAAGCATAGTTTCAATTATATGATAGCCCCAGTATCTAATCTGAGGTTTTTACTGAACTAGGCTTCTGGCATGTGAATTGGTCTTATTACAGAACCTACATGCCAAACTAAGGAGCACTGGCAGCCAAAACGGAAGAAGGGAGAAAGGGTGAGTATCTCTGACAGATGTGATTTCTATGGTGTTGCATCGTCTATCAGTCCTCGGCTTCCTCTGAGATGAGATCTGTGGGGGTTTTCTCACCCAAGATGTCGGGTTGCTTTCAGTCACTGAGCTCCGGCCGCATCCCACAAGGCTGTGTATTCCCTATATAGTGTCTCACTTTTGACCAGGGTCCGCGAGGCCAGGTTCAAATGTAGAGCACTATATTAGGATTAGGGTGTAATTTGGGATACATCCTCTCAGTCATCCTTCAGTGCATCAGACAGGGCTGACGATGTGACAAAGAGTATCTATTTTTTCCTGAAGCGTTGATAATGATGAGTCTTTCTTCTTATCACCCATCAATTCATCCCCCCAATGTGAGCTCATCGCAGTTCCTCCTCCTTTCCTCCTATTTGTCATTAATCCTCTCAACTCTGACAGTTCGATGACAAAGAAACGAAAATCTGTATTTTAAGACCGTGACACTGCGTGTTTCTTTTATTCTGCTCCCGACCAAACTGTCGCCTAAAACCTTTTTCTCTTTTCTGTTGGTCTGGAGGACCTCTGTGACAGCACATGACTGACCAGCTTGCTGCGGTAAAGGGTGGCCTTACCAAACACACACGTGGTTACATTTACATTGAAATATGTCTGTGATCATACGCTGCAGGGACCCCTGCCATGACCCTGTTTTTTTTCCACGCTGTCTAAAGATAGTTTTGTCTTTTTCTCACTTTCGTGTCATGACTTCCGTCATGCCAATATACCATTCTGACAGTAGGCCTACTGAGGATATGCAAGAGCCACCTCACAAAATGACAGAAGGCTGCGACATCCTGTCACCTTAATTGTACCTATCTTCATTTTTCTGAGCACTGCTTGGTGTATTTCACATAAAAGAAAGTGCAACCCCATCGTGAGCGCCAAACCACATCTTACTGTATTACACACCAGCACCCAATATAGTGTCAATGCTCACTAAATCATTCCCAAAGCCCAAACCACTCCCAGGAAAACGGTCCAGTAATGTCTTTCCCACGGCCTTGGTTTATGACTGGGCAACCAGAAATGACAGGTCGATCTATTTTGGAAGCAGCTATGGTGAATATGGTTTTAGTAACACTGTGCATATATATCCTTTTTGTGAATCTAGTTGGTTATCTAATCCCTTGCTACACTGCTAGGGCACAGCTGTGTTATGGTAGCAATGTGCCTCCCGATCATTTCTCAGACACAAATACCAAAATATTTATACATTCATAAATGCTAACTTCAACGCTTTCACTACTATCTACCCTAGCCCAAATTAATTGATTCAATTTGCCATTGGTGAATCGTCCAATTTGTTATTTATTCAACGAGTGTATGGCACCATCTACTGGAGTCTAGTAAATAATACAATCGGAAGAGTGAGTTACATTGTGCTTTTCCCTAGAGGGGATAGTTCAACGCATGTTAAAATGTGGGCTGTTTGTTTTATTGTAAAACCATGCAATTAGGGAATTTCTTCTTTACTAACTGCTAAAACATATACAGATATACAGGAAGCCATTGTCCCAGCTACAGAAATATTTGTGACTCAATCCGGTGTACGCTACCCGTATTTACGGTAACTGCACTACTGTGCAGGATATAAGATGGCGGCGCCCGTAATAGAAACATGCCATATAGCATGTTGTGCAAATCGTACCCCAAATGTAGTTTCATGGGGTCGTGGGGGGCTCATTGCGTATGGAACATGTTATTCCGTCGCTCTCTACGACCCACTGGTAATATATTTTTCACATTTAAACGTGTCCTTGTGTCGTTGCATAGCATAACATGCTAACGACTATCAACTCTCTAACTAGGTGTCAGGCTTGCCAGTCCTTTAAGTCTTATTTGTTTAAGAATTCTGCGTTTTTGTATTTTTTACAAACCATTCTACAGGAGAAAGAAGTTGTTGCCGTCCTAAATAAACATACCGGAAGGGTAAACACTGTTCAGTGGGTACACAGGGAGGACTGTGGTCAGTACAAGATTCATCCAGTGCTTTGATATCCAATGCTTCGGATTTCGTTTAATATGCGGTCTAAATTTCAGTTGATAGATTTGTGCTTCCCTGATGTCTTCTCTGCTGACTGTTACAGGCACAGAGACCCACCTTGTGTCGGGAGGGTCTGACAATCGAGTGATCGTGTGGGAGGCTGAGGATGGAAAGGTGAGTTTGCATTACTAGGCGCATCATTTTTTACTGATCAGAAGCTGGGCCTGAATCTGTGACTTTTCGTCTCTAAGGTGTGTGTGTGTGTGTGTGTGTGTGTGTGTGTGTGTGTGTGTGTGTGTGTGTGTGTGTTAAATAAAAAGTTGGTTGCTATCTAAGGTGAGCATAATACACTAGAGCGGGAAGAGCATCTACCATTTGTGATTCCAGCATATATCAATAGGTTCTAGTGATGACTCAGATATTTATCTGTAGGATTTGTCCATGACATAACCTTGTTTAACTCCGCTTTTGATTTAAACAAAAGGGAATGATTTTGACCGTTTGGAATCTTTTAGAGGAGAGTCTTGACACAATCACTGTTTCTCGCTCCCACGGAGCAGCTAGTTAAGTTGATGGCTGGACTGGATGTGACAACACAACATTTCCCAGTTTATGTAAATAGATTGCAAACAGCCGAACCAAATGTCCATGTCCAACCTGGCACTCTGAAGGCAGCGGCTTCTTGTGTCGCCTCTGGGTAGTAGTCTACACAACTCTGCTAGAAAAACAAAATGATCTACATTGGGTTTTCCGTGTTCTCCAATGCTCTGAGCGCAGTTATCTGACTTTCAGATTAATGACTAGCACATACATTTACATGGTTAGTTCAATAGGCCAGTGGAACATAGTCAGTCTCAATGCAGTGCAAATAGATGTTTTTTTGGAGAGGAGGGGAATAATATATCATTTCAATAATGCTGAAATGAATGCTATAATCGATTACATGGAAGATTTGTATTGGTCGGTTCCCCCTACCGATGCAATTCCCACTTACAGAGACACTGTCGCCTGCTTCAGGATTTTCCACATGTATGTACATAGTAAGCCAAGCATTGTCAAATGTTACTTCTGGAACATGAACCTGAACGGAGCTGACACCATTCCTTATATCACATGTCAGAGGCGTGTGTTTGTTCTTCTGAATCGCTGCTTCCTGCTGAAAGCGTCCTGGTTCTTTCTGGTCGCTTGCACTGGTTTGCCAGTAGGCTCCTGGCGGATTCGGGCAAATGGTTTCTGGGAAGGATCAATTACTGAGAAAGGGTTTGATTTGTGGACTTTCCAGTCGCACAGTTGACGGGTCATCAGAACCCATTGGGCGGCTGACGTCTGTTCATCCCCATCTAATGGTTCTTTGTGCTCCCCGCTCAGTTCGGCAGCTGTGTTGGTTGGGTTGAGTGTGTTGGACACACTGGACCGGTGTGTGCCGTGGACGCCATTCACCTGGACAACAACAAGCTACTCATCGCATCCACAGCCTCCGACTCCACTGTCAGACTATGGCTTCACACTGGCAGTAGAGGTAAGACATGGGTTTATCCATCACAAATGGCACCTCTTTTGCGTTCTGTCGCACTACAACCAGGACTGCAAGAGGGGTGCTAAATTGTATTTTGATGGTATACATTGGTAGTAATCTCAAATGAGCTTGTATACTGCAGATCAGCGCAAGGCTTAACGAATCAGTGTAGCTAACGCAAGATTACTTTTTCCGAAAAAGTCCTTCTGGGCTGATATTGCCCGTAGATTCTGATCTGTGTTCTGTGACAAGGGTTCAGGTTGTAGTGAGCGGGACATCTGTTGGGTTTCTGTCCTGGATTCTCCACCTATCCTGACATCTGCTGGTATGTTGTGGTAGCAGAAACACTGATGAGGTGTTGTCTTTTGAATCCTAGCATGCGATGAGTCGTCGCTGTAAAGATGCACACGCGTCGTCCCCGTCACGACGTCCTCATCATGCTAGACATTACGCCACGGTCATGGAGGCTAGCGTGTGTGGCCCGGGCGGACTCTGGTTAACCAGTTCACCAAAAAAGGGACCGCGTGCCACTTGACACCCAGGATGGGTGTGTCCTCCGGGTGTTGTCCGATGTAGACCAGATGGGGCTATGCTGTCTGAGTGTGTTGCTGCCTGCTAATTGCTTGCGGGTGGCAAGCAGTATTATTCTTTTTGGGAGGAGAATAGACAAGCACCTCTGCAGACAGCATCCAAAAAGACCTAGGCCCTATCTGAAATCTCAGCCGCTGTCACAAACCATCTAGTGATCCGGAAAAGTTCGGTCCGGAAAAATTGGCACACTGACACAAATTTCATAATTCTGCCTCTGTACGGCACCACAATGGATTTGAAATGTAACAACCGAGATGCAAATGAAGTGCAGACATTCAGCTTAAATTCAAGGGGTTGAACAAAAATATTGTATGCAATGTTTAGGAATTGCAACCTTATTTCAGTGGCTCAAATGATATTAGACATATTCACAAATCATAAATAAAATGATTTGCTGGCAATGACTGCTTGAAGTCTGGAACGCATGAACATCACCAAATACTGGGATTTCTCTTTTGTAATGATTTACCAGGCCTTTACTGCAGTTGTTGCTTGTTCGTCTGCCTTTCTGCCTTGTTTTGTCTTCAGCGAGTGAAATGCATGCTCGCTTGGGTTGAGATCAGGTGATTGGCCATGTCAGAATATTCCACTTATTTGACCTTAAAACCTGCTTGCTTTCTCGGTATGTTTTGGGTCATTGTCCATCAGTGAGGTGTAGCGCTGTACCGTCAACTTCGCTAAATTTGACTGGATCTGTGCAGACCATATATCTTTTGTCATATCATCAATTAACACAAGTGACCCAGGGTTTTCTGTACCATGGAAATGATCCTACGATCGTCCACCACTGTGGTCTTCTGTGGACATCCAGGCCTTTTTGTGTTGCAGAGCTCTTTTTTTTCTCAGAATGTACCAAACTGTTGATTTGGCCTCTCCTAATGTTCCTGTGATCTCTCTGATGGAATATATATATATTTTTTTTTTGCCACCTAAGAATGACCTGTTTCACTTGCAATGAGAGCCCTGTTCACTGCATGTTGTGGGTTCACAGCAACACCTTCCAAATACAAATGCCACACCTGGAATCAACTCCAGACCATTTAGCTGCTTAATTGATAAAGAAATAACAAAGGAATAGCCCACACCTGTCCACGAAACAACTTTTGAATCAATAGAAAGCGCTGTAATTCCTGAACCCTTTCTTCAATTTGGAAGTGAATACCCTGAAATGAAAGCAGCAAGACTGCATTTAACATTTAACATTTAACTTTAACTAAATATATTCTGCTAAAGGGCCAAAAGAACCAAACTTGTCTCAATCTTGTCCAATTATTTCCCGACCTAACTAGCCGTTAGCTTCCTCACCTCTCCATGCTGTAGGGTGGGTTAACGCTGGTTATCGAAGTCACCTCGCCGGTTGTTTTAGGTGGTGCTCGATTGGTGACGTGTATGTACTGTTCATACTTAAATGTTATTTGTGACCTGTTGTAAAGTTTAATTTGCTTGTTTTTCCCCGCTCTCTCTGAAGCCGAGTGCAACCAAACCATATGGTTTGGGAACGGGTTCATGATGGATGTCTCGCTTGCATTGTTGCCAGGCAGCAGAGGTGAGCTGTTCCACAACGGCGGTTAATGGCGGTTGCTGGTGACACCCCCACCCCCCCCCCCCCAAACTCCCATGCACATCATATCGTTCATCTCCATTGGTCCTTTGCTTCAGTGCATGTAACTGAATGTCATATTGAAAATGCAATTTGTGCTTGAAGTGTTCAGCGCATCATTTCACCTCCCCTTTCAAACAGCCGTCCTCTGTTTGATGCCCCCTGTTTGATTGCCTCCCTCTTCTCTCATGTCTTAAAAGCATGAGGTAAATGCTAATGTGTTACACTGCGGCTTGGCTTGTGTGACAGGACTGAATACGTGTGTTTTTGCAGTTCCTGTAATGGCCTGCGGGGGTGACGATAGTAGAATCCATATATATGTGCTGGGCAATGGACAGGTAAGCCAACAAATTAATGGGATATTGAATTTTAAAATGGCCTATGGGATAAACTTTTCATTTCTTATTTGCTTCTGTTTTTTTCTCTCACAGTTCAAGGAAGTTCTGTCTTTGCAAGGACATGAGGATTGGATCCGTGGAGTGGAGTGGACGTGCGTGGGTGAGGACCTCAGCAGTGTTAAGCGTTTTTTCTTCACTCCCTGGTTTTACCTGCTGTGACTTCGGTAGTTCATGCATCTCCCAGTAATCGGTAACGGTATGAGGAAATGTGAGTGTTGCTGGCATCGTCTGTGTACCCAGCTGGTGATTTTGGTACAGTGAGATGTGTAACCAACTCCAGATGCCATCTCTTCAGGGCCAGTTCCCTGATGCCATCCTGTCTGTCATATTGGATGCTGATTTTAATCAGAGCCCCAAGGCTTTTGTCATTGGCAGTACACTACATAGGGATTTGAAAGCTACTTCAAATAGGGTCTACCTACTCCAGGCCTCTCCACATGACTCCTCCCTCTCTTTCACTGACCTGCTCCGGGCCTCTCCACATGACTCCTCCCTCTCTTTCACTGACCTGCTCCGGGCCTCTCCACATGACTCCTCCCTCTCTTTCACTGACCTGCTCCGGGCCTCTCCACATGACTCCTCCCTCTCTT
>JACXGJ010004778.1:0-43112 GCA_016801105.1 Esox niger
CCCTCAACCCGAAGTCACCCTCAACCCGAAGTCACCCTCAACCCGAAGTCACCCTCAACCTGAAGTCACCCTAGTGAAACCTGTCATCAAACAAGTTTGAATCACAGAGGTGGATACCAAAATAATGTGTAGAGTGATCATAACAAATGAACATGGATAATTGTATTCATTTATAATATATACAGCTCTTTTAACCGTTCTGTTCCTCATTCAAAACTTTCCTGGTCAACTTTTTTGGAAAGGAAAAAAAGGTGTAGTGGTCTCTTTACTCTTTCCTGAGCTGTATTTTAGTTATATTTCTTTGTTCATGGTATGAGGTCGAAAGATACAATTAAAAAGACTGCCGTGGGGGAAATATAAGGTCACCGTTGAAGACATATCTCAGTAGAATTATAAACAGTATATTATTTGTAAACTTAAAATTTCCCCTTCAAATCTTAACAATTCACAAAGACATTGACTCAGTTTAGTTGTAAACTATTTGTAAACCGTAAACATGGCATGACATTTTCAATGATTTCCTCTTTCAATACGTTCTCCAGCGTTCATTGAAAATGATCCCAAAGTAATAGCAGGTGTTTGATGGGCATTTGAATTCCATAGGCGGGCTCATTCAACCTGCTCACCAATGTAGCGTACTATCTTCATCACAAGGGATGGAAAGCGACTCATTTTAGCATGCACGGCTTACTGGGACTACATAATAGCAAAGTACCCAGCTGTCAGTCAAATTCAAAAGCTTTTAGTAACTGCAGTAGTTACACATTTTTTGTAGCTTAGTCACCACGTCACTCAAAAAAACACATAGTCGATTGCATTTGCAGATGAAGGCAAGAGAGCTGAATTCCCAACGGTAATAAGTTAAACACAGTATTTGGAAGTAGGCCTATCTTACGCAAACTAGTTTTGGGGGGAAATACGTTCTCATTGCCCCCTGTGACGCCCGGTCTGAGTAGTATTGTTATGTGAGAAAGATGCTAACTTGAACAATACTCTAGTCCAACTCTATTAATTCTATAAATGATTTATCCATCATCATTTGGAGAATATCATCCTTCCAACAGAGACTTGGCGGATAGCCACTGGACATTTCAGCCAATCCGGTGGTGAAGGTCCGTGCCCAGCCCATCACTTTCCATTTGTAACTGCAACGAGCTTGGCGCAAAAACACTCAGCGGTTATCTAATCTAACTGCTAGACCACTTATGAACTCTCTTGAATATCCGAAACCTTCATCCCCCTTGGACATACATTGGTTGCAGGGTGATGCCTTGACAGGTTACAAAAAAACATTTCTCAGCCCGTTTGCCAGCCGTCCAAAATCAGCACCGGTGAGTGCACTTTGATCTCAAGGTGATAGCAAATCAAGCGAATGTCTCATCTTAAATGAGAGTGATTGGTGCTGGAAACCAGCAGTGCTCATTGTTCTCAATGAAACATGGTCACTTTGAAGGTAACAAATTGAAAAGTGATCTTTGAGCTTATACTGGATATTTGTACAGATCCTACCTGATCCCCCACACTCTCTGGTGTGACAGAATTTCTCTAGGAACGTGGCAGTCCGTCATTGTAAGATACATATCTGCCCCTAACAAACCAAAATATCTGCAATCAACCACTCTGAGGGAGGGACCACCCCATCTACCGGGTTGTTACCTTGAACGTAACTTCCGTCGAGCCATTTAGATGTTGTCCCAATGGGTTGCGAGTGGGACTGTATGTCTACAGGCTCTTAGTTTGACCGTTTTAGTCTTAAGTTAGATTCCTACATTCCTGTTAGATACTTATTGATTGAAAAGGCCTGTTAGTTTATAAAAGCTAATGATATTATTATTTACAAATGTCCTATAATTTCATCACAGTCTGCCATAATTTAATTATATTTATTGTTTTTCTCTAATAAAATCACACCGCTGCCTGAGAAACTGAATCAGATTTGTCATTCAAAGAAGTTGATCACCAGATTATAACAGGGCCAAGTGCCATTTTCCCCTAATTGTCTAAAACAAGTGTTTCCTGCCCACAGATAAACCTCAGGTGTTGCCACGCTAGCAGACTATCCAACAAAAATACATCCATATGCTATATTTCATAATGAAATGATATGGAAATGTCAGAGGACAATCCTCTGGTGAATGTGCAAGGTTTTTCTTCTCTAACCAAATGAAAGCTGATTTTGAGGGGTTTGAGTTGAACACCCTCCGCCACAGTCAGACACACATCAGTGTCTTTGAAGAAGTCGAGGGGAGAACACTCCCTTTATCCCACTAACAAACTGACGTCTGCTCGACCACTTCGCCTCTTATTAGTTTCCAGGTCACGTAGGACCGAGAGGGGTCTTATACAACATGACAAAAACCCACCGTGCTCTTTCCTTCGCATCAGCACTGCTCGCATCTCAAATCATGCCCTTTTCCCTTTATAGTTCACTATCTCTTACTGGAGTCCTATAAGAAATAAGGCGCTATTCACTCCCTCCATCCTTATTTATCCAAGATATTAAACTGGCTTCTCCCTTTAGCCTCTTGCTTTCTTGGGAAATCTACATTTCTTTAATTGCATTCCTCACCGCTCTTCTCTGCCCCTGAAATAATGCTCCTATTGGACATATTAACACAATAATATAATTAAGTAATAACTGTTTGAGTCTGTGTTTGTTTCAGCATTATCAGGCCACTCAGAAATCAATTTCTCCTCGTCTCGCTCCTCTCTAGCTAATCAATGAGGGAACTAAAAGCTAACCTCAGGAGGAACTCTTTCTGAGACAGACAGGGATGGGATTATACCTCTTGTTCTCGGTTTTTGTCACATCACACCCAACACACAGTTTATCTGCGTTCCAAATGGCACACTATCACCTTTATAGAGCAAAACAGTCATGTGGGGCCCTTGATCAATGTACTGGACTGCATATTGGAAATAATTTTTAGGGGGATTCCACAATCACAACCTAAACAATGACTATCATTTAATAGGCCTCAAAGGCGACTTGTTTAGTAAACCCTGTTGAATTTCAAACAGTACAACTTGCGCACAACATATGTGATCAATTGCTTTAAAAAATGTTTGAATTGCTTCGGGGGAAAACACCCAACTAAAACCGCATGCAGACGAGCCATTCTAAACAGAAATAAATATTTATAAATATGTTGTTTAAGTTTTACAGGGGCTTAATATAACATTGTCTGCTGCACACAAAACCATACCCCAGGCCAGGTTTTTAAGGTGTCTGACTCGGGAGAGAATAATAATCCAAAAGATATTCACATCTTGCTTCTAGGATCCACACCGACAGTGTCTGACTGGTTGAACGGAGCACAGGGGAGATCCTGCAAACAACCATGATTCATTCAGACATCCCAAAACGCCAGGTCACGCCGCGGTCCCCTAGATGTCCTTAGGACGTCCTCTGTTTGACGACTAGTGCCAACATTGTTGTCCAGCTACTGAATCCAATGTAAACACTATCTGTCTATGGATTTATTTAAGTATACAGTAAATGCAGTATACAGCACAAGAGAGCACATTCACCGCCTCTTATCGATTGATTGAGGTTCAGTTGCCTTATTGCCGACAGTTACACAGCAGATTTCGTTTTCACCGGGAGGTCATTACTGTCCAAAAGCAGAACGTGTCGAGACATTCAGGCCATTTAGCCGGGCAATTATAGAAGGCAGGAGATCATAACCTTGAGAGATCCTCCCTAACGCCACAATCCCTACAAAGTGCACAAATTGTAATCATAGTTGCATAGAGACATCATTGAAAGTAGTGCGCCACAGCACAAAGGGAATAGGGGTCTTTTGGACCCACTGCTCCAATCTATACATGAGGGGAGAGAGACCCTTTAAAGGCTCGCCTGCTTAAGGTTTAAATGGGCCCATCAACTTCACATTTTATTTTCCAGCACCTGAGATTCATTGACAAGTCTGCACCTGGACTTTTTGTAATCTGATGCACTCCCATTGACCAAAGCCTCATGGGCACGTCTTGCAGGTTAGGGGATGCTTTTGGACATGGGGAAGGGGCCTAGGGTGATATTTTACATTCTATTAAGTCCTGTTTGCAAAAAGTGTTTGGGCTCCTTTAAATTAGGGTTAAAATAATGAGCTACACTTAAACAGCTTCAAGTCTGTGACACAGTACATATTAACAAAAAATGTTTTCATTTCTGACTGCCAGACTCGGAACTGAAAAGAGCGATCGGAGGATTTTCCAGGCAAACATGAATAGTGCAATGCATTATAAAGCTATTCATAGAACGGGCTTTTAAGCAAGCAGACAGGTCTAGTTAAATTATACAGTACGCTCACACTGTTATTTTCTGCCTGTGTTTGCTGCTGTTGTTTGCCTGTGGCTTTGAACTGTACTGTAATGCATGGAAACACACCAGCCACTGCAGGGGGCTTCTGAGAGGAGGGCAGCTCGTTGTGATGACTGGAGCGGAGTGAATGGAATGGAGTTAAACACTGTAGGACCGTGTGTGACCAGTCCAATCCTTCCCTTCCAGGCATTAGAAAAAATCCACCTCTGGTTGGATTTGAACGTGTAACCATTGGAGTGAACTTCAGGGATGTTTCTGTCCGTCCACCATCTCCTACCAAAATTCACCTCTACAAGGCCTAACTGCGCTCACCACTGGCTCTTTAATGTTACTTCACATAATGTAAAATAGCTTACGCGACTTAGGTAAAATAGTTCACGTACGCCCTGAGACCAGTCTGGTTATACCAACCTCGCCTGGCCCTGTTCAAAAGGCATTTACAGTAAGTAACTATAGCTGTTATACCAACACTGTTTGATTCTGTTCAAACTGAATTTACAGTAAGTAACAATAGCTGTTATACCAACCCTTTCTGTGTGATCCTGTTCAAACTGAATTTACAGTAAGTAACCATAGCTGTTATACCAACCCTGTCTGGCCCTGTTCAAACTGAATTTACAACAAGCAACCATAACTGTTATACCAACCCTGTATGATCCTGTTCAAATTGAAATTCACAGTAAACATGTGACCAGTCCTTTTTAATTCTGATAATTTCTACTTCCTGAAAGAACAGTCCTCCATACAGTATACAGTGCTGTTGTCATAGGAATGGACACACTTAAAAACACCAGCACTACTATTATTGTTTGTCAGCTGTGACACTGTGATTGGCTGCAGGTAGAGGATAGAGAGACGCCACACAGAACATTGTGTGGTGCATCTAATTTGACCAGTGCTTACTGAACCCTGGTCGACGGTAGCACGCCGTTTGGAACGCAGTACATGAGGTTATGAAGGTCACCGAGCCTTCCAGGCTGACCACTCACTCTTCACTGAGCTGTATTGATGTAGCCCAGCTAAACAAATCTCCAAAAAGCTACAGAAGCACAGTACGGCAGTGTGTGTGAAAAACAGACCAATGATTCACCTGGGAACATGCAGGGTTCACCTCTAAAAAGCCCTCTGCCGATATGCGTGGTGGGACTGTTTATGACGCACATTAACCAGCAAGAGCAGACTGATGCAGTCCTCCGTGAAACTCTGTGGACAATATCTGAGCCAGAGCCTGTTTAACCTTATCTCCACAAAGCAAGTTGTCAGCAGGATCCTGAACTTTAAGACTTAACTTTAAACAAACATGATGCTTACAGCGAAGCCATGGAGGGTTCTTCTGCTGGTACCTGAAGTACAAAACGCATTTTGGTTCCATGAAGAAACACTTGTTTTAAGGGACTTCAGTTTTTCACAGACCAACAATAATCATATAATGCAAGCCTACATCACTATGTATAGCAGAGGCGTAAATGCAGACAGTGCAGTCACCCCTTGTTTCCCATCTTAGAAATACACCTGTATTCAAAGAACTCCCATTAACCCAGTAATGGGGCCATTTGTATATGCCCTCGAAAAGGCAAACCCTCCTCCATCGCGGTTTTCATTTACTTATAGTATAGTTATAGTTATAATATCTATGAAAAAAATGTAATTGTCTAACTGGCAAATCATTCAACTGTGTATTTCTTTTAAGTTATGCCATACATTTTTGTAAGATTCCCAGTTCACCCGTCATTTCATATCCTCTACCTGCAGAACACAGTGCACTTCCTGTTCTCCATGAACGCAGCTCACTCCCCAGTACCCAATCACCTGAATATTAAACACCTGTTCACCCATCTGGTTTCATTAGTTGTTCCCTATTTAGCTCAGTTTGACGCTTCTTTTTCTTTGTGAGGTATTGTTATGTATTCCTGCGACATCCCAAGCCTTTCTATAGAGTTCTCTTTGATTATTAGCTATTCCTGTGTACCGACCAGTCTTCCTGCCTGTTTATTCTCCACCCTGTTTTGGGCGTGCCTGAATTTATACCTATGACTTTCTGCTCTGCTGTGTATCGACCACTGCCTGCCTGACTACTGCCTTTTGGATTTTGAATTACACCTACGCTCTGCATAGAGAACCACTCCACCATCTGCGTCTGTGTTGTGTCCTTACAACTTTAAGCTTTTGGACTCCACAGACTTTCAATAGTTTGTTGTGCTCATTTGAACCTGTTCTACTAGTAATTTACACTACTGAATCAACATGTAGGATAGGGGCTAAATTACCCTTTAGATAATCAATCTGAAGACATGTAACATTTATGTTTCTCCATAACCACATCATTAATTTAGAATTCAAAATCTACTTGTTCCAGGCACCCCTGGATGAATCAAATTTTCTGTAAACAGATGTTGACCTGATCTCTACATGGTAAGAAGTGAAACCTGCCAACTTTCTTTAACAGGCTATAGAAAACTCAACACTTCCAGTTACAAATTTCCAAGTTACTTTCTAGAAAATTGCTATTAAATTGAACAATGTGTAGCCTGTTGAAGAAAAAAAAAGTTACTTATAGATGTTCAGAAAAATTTAGTACTGTTGCTTTAAATAATTCGTTTTTTTCTTATAGTTTAAGAATGTACTTACCTAACATGTGGTCGAATCAATCTAACCTGTGGGTAAAGGGAAGTAAGGGGATCTGATTGGCTAACATTCTCTTCCAATCAGCTATCAGGGTTGGACGGAGAGGGAAGGATCGAGAAGAGAGTTGATAAAGATTGTCAAGAACAGTAAAGGGGGAAAAAAGGGTTAGTGAGTTTCGGAGACACAGAAAATAGTACTTTGATTATTTGCTCAAAGAAAAACGGTATTTAGTTGTCCGTTAGATAACTCAATTGGGTTTGGAGAAAAGCCGAAGTATTTAAATGCCTACTGTAAATTCGTGAATTTTTCCCGCTGCTTAGTTAAGAGGAGAGCTCTGTGGATATGGGTATGCTAGGTGCTTGGTGCTTATCGTCGCTAGTCTCACACCTGGCGTTAACCAAGAAAAACTAAACGCTATAAACTAATTCAGGGGACCCAGTTTGTTTTAATTGTTGAAGGGACTTGGTCTCTAAGGATTTACAAGGTGGACAAGGAAGGATACCAGTTAGCAACTTGGGTGACCGGAAAAACCCACATTTCCACTGGCTACGTTGGATTAACAAATCGTCATACAACTGCAGATAGCCCACTACGTATGGTTGTTTTTTGTTTGCTAAAGACGATCGAGGACCCGAGTGCTTATTCCTATGAGGTTGGACATTGCAATTGACTCGACGACCAGGTAATTGTTCAATGTTATTTAGCTCTTAGGAGCGAAGAAGTACTGGATTGCCACGCCGTTCCAGGCCTACCACGGGGTTTGACATAAAATAGTAACTTTTGCAGGTGTAGCTTATGTTTTTTTATTTGAATAATACCTGTATACAAATGTGGATGTGTTATATGTGTGTACTGAGGAAATGCTTTGATTAATGGATCCTATGGAAACCTATTAAATTGAACATTTTATTTGCTATTTTAAGAAACCTCAGTGTGCCGGTATATGCCATGGATGTCTGATTAATATATGGTAAAGTTAATGAGTTTATTGTATTTTGCCTGTTAGAAATGTTAGCTACACACTTAGTCGAAACCTTAATTTAAGAGAAGAGGTAGTTTCTTCCAATTATGGGGAACTCAGGGCCTAGCCTAGTATACTTTGCATATCGCTACTAGCGAACAGAATTAGGGTTAGGGGCGCTGCAAGTGTACGCAAGTTAATTTATTTAGCACTATTCATACATAGAAGCAATTCAAAGAACAACATATGTGTGACATATCTGAAGGTAGACAGTTCGTTATGTCGACATTTATATCTGTCACATAAAAGGCTAAATGTGTCCGTGCTGGGGAACTGGATAAAGTCTGAACATCCTTCTCGCTTTAGGCTGTTTGAACAAGAGTGTCATGTTTTCCTTTCTGTAAAAAATGTCCTGTGTCTGTATCAATCCCCATAACTTCAAGTTGAATAAAACATAATAAACTGCTAATTAGAACCTGTCATTTTGACAAATAGCAGGTCTGACATACTGAACCATATTAATAACTGGTCCATCTATTCCCTGTGCCTGACCTTGATCCACTGATGGGCCTTCTAGCCTTTGTAGTGAGCTGACTCAATTGGTTCTTTAATGGCTTTTTGTTCAAGAAAATTAGAAAACAATGCCCTATGTAATTTTTTAAACCAATGCCCTTGAAAAATTAGAAAACAATGCCCTTGAAGCAATATTTTAAATCCCCAATAATAGCAATAAAATAATGCAACTTCTGTCTACAACGTCAGCAGGTGAAATATACTCAACCTTGGCTAGGAGTGGAGATACCGTTGGCCTACAGTGAATCATGCACAACTGCTTTTGAGTACCACACCTACTAGTGGAATGCCTTGAAGAGTAAACCAAAGTTACAAGCATTAGTGCCCATATGGCAGTTCAAATATTTGATGCAAGACCTTTTTGCCTTGAACTGTAATTGGTTCTCTTTGTGTGTTTATGTTTATATATATATATATATATATATATATAAGTTAAATAAAATAAAAAAGATGTACTTCTGCCTCCAGCGCCCATGTACCGCTGCAGCACATGGAATTGAATCCGGGTTACTGCACTTTCAGCAAAATTCTCCACGGTCTTTCACACTGTCTTTATCAATAAAACAGAAAAGCCTGAATATTTTTCTTTGGACTTAGGTTTCTGCCCTTTTTAGAGAGTTTCTGTTAGCCACTATGCTTGGAAGCACCTTCTCACTCTTTGAAGTTGTAGGCCGGGTATTTGTTTATGCATGTTGTGATAACTGCTGATGTGAAAAAGACTAAATTAATGTGATTCATTGATGGATATTCATCTTCATCACCACTACCGTTGCCATTTTTACTCACAACATTACGCCCACTACATTAACTCTAAATTTCACTAATAAATTAAAGCACATGGTGAATGATAACATTTCATTATCTGTGGAGAGTCTGTCACTGGCTGAGTGCAATGACAGACTGTTTTGTCTCTTTAGCAGTACACCCGCTGTTATAATTTCAATACCACAACACTGCAAGGCTGTGGCCACCGGGTTTCCATTCGTAAAATACAAAAGAGACTAGAGGATCCCAGAGAAATGGGAGGTGAGGAGCCGCGTCGGATGGGGGAGCTAAAGAGAAGTGCAGATAGGAGGTGAGATCGGTTCTATAGGCGTAGAAAACAACCAAAGGTGAAACGGTAAAACTGACCTGTAGCAAAGTTCTAGAACACCCAGATTTTTCTTGACTGACAGGGGAACTAGGGAGAAGCCAAACCCCCTTTATGTCAGCTATTTACAGAGAGCCAGCAATATTTATTTATGTATTTATTTTTGTTGGGAAAACTCTTTACGTCTGTCTGAAGCGTGGGAGGAATAGACGTTGTTAGAGGAGTACAGCAAAGCAGTGGAAGAGGACTTGCAGTGAGGACGACTGGCAACTAATCACAACTTTTTTCGGTGAGATTTCTTCCGGCAAGAGCTGAACAGGCATAATAGTGGGTGCTGCACAGAAGGGAAAATAAGTCTTCTAGTGGTTTTGAAAAACATTTCCAAGACTTCACCATCATCTACCATCCTCTGACCACCTCTCTCCACTGGATGCCTTGACCCTACCTTCCTCTCGGGAGTCCAGCATTCACAGACTTCAGACTTCATTTTGCTGGAATGTAATGATACACTTCTTGTTTGTTTCTTGTCCATCTGTGTAATAACTAAGAGTTCCTAATGTCTTGAAGTCCATTGTGATTAAAGCCGCTATAGTCATAGCACAGCATTTATCATAGTGATAATTTAAGTGTTCCAGAAAGCCTGGAGTTGTAAAGACCGAAAGGAACCCTGCACAAAGAATCCTGAGGAAGGACCCCAAACGGCAGATATCTAATGCTTATAGACTAAAATGGTGTGTTGAATGTCAAAATATGTTTTTATTTAGAAACAACATCGCAAAGATGGAAGTGCTAGAGTACTCAACGTTTAAACTCCTTCCACGCTGCAGCACAATGCTGCCAGCCGCGGCGTTTCTGCTCTCGCCCGTAAAAACAGAACAGAGCTCACGGGGGATCGTCTAGGTGATGAGACGTGATGTGAGGAGAGAAGAGGGGACAGAAGAGGAGGGGAAGCGGTGGGTGGTAGAGGTAGAGGGGGGACTTCCACTGCCATAACCTGCTGTACTTGAAGAGTCATCAACAATCAAAGAGAAATGGTCTGTATCCCAAACTGCATCTCCAGTATAGCGCATTACTATGGACCCCAGTCAAAAGTAGTGCCCTTAAACAGCGCATACCGTGGAGAAAACGGGATTTGGGACTCAAGCCGAAGACTTAAAACCGGTTGTTTCAGCATTCGCTCCAACGATGCGCGTTGACAATCATTAAATGAAGCTCCTGTTGACTAGTTAACAAAGAGAGCAGCGGTTGGGTTAGATGACGTTTGGAATCAAAGCCTGGACACCCAGTCAGTGGTTCGTTGTGAGAAACGCGCTCTTTAAAGAGAAATACGTCTCCTGTAGCCCTGGAACGGCACTGAGCTAGCAACACTATGACCAACGTTCAGTCACCCCGACAGGTAATTGATTGTTTAATTACGACGCAACACTGCAATACGTGAACATCCTCCCGTCCAAGAGCTTTCAGCCTGGAGGCTAATACAAAGCCTAGGCTATTGCTGCTGATGGAGGGAATGGATAGGTCGGTGATACACAGGCTGCCGTGGCCTAGCGGGAGCAAAGTCCCATTTGAGAAAAAAACATCCTGCACAGTATCTTAAATGGAAAACTCTCTGTAGTGTAGTTGTTTTTCATCATGTTCCTAAAGCAGGGCAGCAGGGAAGGCATTTAAAAAGAAATCAAACTTGCAAAGCTGCTGAGTTTGTTAATTTCAAGGGGATACTGTATATGAGCGACTGTAAAGCGTTTTATGCACGTAAAGCCCAAGATAAAATATTAAATGTATTATTCTCCAGAGGTCCCCGAGGTCCTAATTATGAAGGAAAACCTAACGTGTCTCACTTGAACCTCCTAAGGAGGACTCCTTATTAGTGAAGGGTATGAAAAATCATTCCTCGGATAACTTACAGATCACTGGCTCTTTAAAAACATGATGTGAATGTTCTTTAGGAATGTAACCATGTTTGCAATGGGATCCACAATAAAGCACGGAGACAACGTTTGCATATGGTCTGGGAGTGTAAAATAAAAGGCCTAATCCAAGGTGAGAGGAGCCATTAAACAAAATCTCCAAGTATTTGAAAAGGGAATAAGGGAACAGTGCAAAAGAACAACTGATACCTCGTCCAACAAATACAAGAATATAATCGAAAATGTATTTTTTTTTTTTTTAAAGGCCCTCCCTGACATTACATGGTGAAGACCTGTGCTTGATAGGTGGGAGGTTCTTCACGGGCCAAGTCAATCATCAGACCTGAATTTGAGCATCTGTTTATTTTGCTGAAGACAACTGAATGCAGAAATACCCCGGAATTATCAGGAACTGAATATGGCTACAGTCCAGGCATGGCAGAACATCACCAGGGAAGAGACCCAGCCTCTGGTATTGTCTATGGGTAACAGACTTCCATATATTTGACAGAGTATTGTGTACATTGAATTAAATACATTGTCATGACACAACAGATGGATTTGTTCCAGACAAGTATTCCCATAAGGTCTACTGGCTTATATTGTGCGTTGGTAATTGTTTCAAAAGCTTAATTAAATGTAAAAGTGTGCTGTTGCTTATCTCCTGCACACACACTGATTAGTTAGCAGGAGAGTTACCACACATGTCAAAGACCACTGAAAAGTTAAATTAGAGGCATGACACATTTATCAACATCTTCACAAAATATTTTCCTGTAACTTCTTTACCCCAGACATTTTTATACAGACATGGAGCTGCTGGATTTCAAGCATTTCAACTTCCACATGTCAAAGCTAAGGCACAATGACAACGCTTTTTTGTTGATGTTGCTGTCATCATTTCACAGCAGCAATTACTACTGCCTGATTGTGAGGAGAGCAAAGTTTGAAGCTCGCTCTCAGATGCAATTTTTGGGCAAGGAAACGCTGATACAGCATCCAGGCCCACAGATAAAAGCTGTAAGCTTCAGAAACTACTGTAACCATTTGTCCGTTGTTGAAATTGATTATAAACAACTGTAAATTCCTTTTATAGCCTTGACACTGTAAAAGTGGTCCATTATCTTCCTTACTGCTTACTCAGTAGTTCGCTAGCTAGCCGTCTGACCTGGTAACTAGCTAGCTGTAGCTAAATCAGAAATTGTGGCGGCAACTGATGGGAAACTCAGGGCACACATTCAAATTAGTGGCGGAGGTTGAAGTATCAACAAAGCATATACACTGGCATTCACAATGAGTAGCTGAGCTACACATCAGCCGAGGTAAAGTGAATCTGAGCAATTAAGGTCTATTTTACATGATTAAAAGATTTTGATACAGCTCATGGAATAGGAAAATATAAAATACAATTATGAAGAAACACTTTTACTTTCAAACTCCTTGGAACCTACGAATTCGTTTAAAAAAATCATGCTTTGTTACACATGTACAACTGCCATTTAATTGGTGGATTAACCTAAAATATCATATCATCATAGTTGCATTTACTGTGTCTACACCTCATACCAAGCTGATTTGTCAGTTCTTGGCATCACAATGCTAGTTTATCAAACAAAGCATTTTCCCGTCCGTTTACGATAGATAAGAACACTTCGACCCAGTAACGATTGAACAGTTCCACTTCAACAGCTGTGTAACCAATGTATCTGAAACCAATTGTGTTTAATGAGGTTCCCTATTCACGCATCTCTCGGCCAAACCAACTCCCTCCTACACACTTACAGATGGCACAGCTTTGCATGAAAGTTTTATTGAGTAGCGTGAAATGCAGATTGACAGGGTATGTCCTAAAGGACACCCTGTTTCCTATGAGGTGCCCTAGGGCCCTTGTATAGAGTATTACTTGGGGGAAAGGGTCCGGTTTGGAACAGAGCTAGTGTCCTGCTTCTATTCCTACAGACTGAGAGGTGATTCAACTTTGGGATCAGAACATTACTGAAGAAACCTTGGGTGGTTTGTTTTAGATAGTATGGTAACCACAACGTCTGATATAATTGATTGCATACATATTCAACACAAAGGACATTTTGTATAAGGTGTTGTATTACAATTTGTAACTACAATGGATATTCCAGTATAATGGCAATTCTGCCATTGTAAATGTAAGTTTAAATTTTTCATCAACTCAAACGAAATATGGACTAAAACCAATTTTCATTGAAACACTTAAATAAGCTCTGATACCTTGGACTGGGAGGAGATCGACCTTTCAGCAGGATGATCCGAAACCCACAAACAAGGAAGAAAAGGAGTAATTTAGAAAAGAGTATGCTGAGTGTATTAGAATGGCCCAGTCAAAGCCCAGACAACGAACCAATTGACAGTCTGTGTCAAGCCTTCAAATTGCTGTTGACCAACAAAGCCCATCCAACTTCCAACTAGGTTGCCAAGCAGATCAAGCAAAAAGTGCAAAAAACAGATGTGCACAGTTGGTGGTGACTAAAAAAGACCCAAAGCTGGTAGAGACCCAAAAAGGCCCAAAGCTGGAGGGGACCAAAAAAGACGCAAAGCTGTGAAGACCCGCGTGGTTTAAATACAAAATGAAACATTTCCTTTGAAATTAAAACAATATTTTCCACCTTCAGTGTTCAGTCCACAATATGCTAGCGCATCCATGCAATCGTAGAGAGCAGGTAGCTACTCAGGGTAATACATTCCACCACTAACCTGACAGACGTCTGGGTGACACGAGGAGAGTACGGAGACTCCTGGAGGCAGCTGCTGGCCTAGATATACTCATTGCCATTTGATTTGTCATCAGCAAGGTTTTTTCTTGCCGCTGGAATATGCCTGTTTCCTCTGGAGTGAGCCAGGCTGTGTCCAGCGCGAGAGTGTTGTTCAAGTAAACCTAGCAACGCAAGGAAAGAACAGGTGTCAAGTGCGTTTCTGCATGCATCCGTTGAAATCTTCCCAACAATGAAATGTTTTGACGTTTTGCTCAAATTCAGAATTTTGACACATCTCTCCGTCAACACTGTTTTGCATCTTGGTGGATTTCTATTTGATCCGAAGACTTCTCTGCGTTTCACCATCATTCTGATGTCCTACTGGATCTATTGCACCTAGTTACTTTGACACAACCATGTCAAGGGAGCAATAGTAAGAAGATTGCTTTCAGGTGTCGCACTACACTACTGTCTCTTAGAACTAATGAATAGTGAGTTATCTTTAAAGCATTTCAATAAGTAAACAGTCAAACAGAAATAGTTTACAGAATGCTACGCACTGTTTTGGCATGACAATAACTTCTCTGTGACCAAATACGTTAAATAAAAACAAAATCCAAGGCACTCTTATGGATATTTTTTTTTTTTGTATTTACTCTACAAGCAACTGTGTCTTAAAAATGTACATTGCATCAATGCGATGCGCCTCATGGATTTTTTCAGGTTGAAATGGTTTGCCTTCTGAATTGACTAGAATTGATTTGGAATTGCCCTCAAAAAGGCGGCTGCTGTGACTATAAACAGATACACGGTGAGACAGGATGTTGTTCAGGTGCACTAATAGCACCAACACTACAGAGCATTTTTTAGGTAAATCTAGAATCACAGCGGTCAGCTGAGTATACAAATATAAACCTAGAATCACAGCGGTCAGCAACATAACCTCTTTCAGCACATCTCAACTCCCAGGAGAGGCCGTTGTGCAACTGCGTAAAGGAAATTAGATGTAGGGAAATCTCCATAGGCTCACTCAAATTTAGGGCAATATGTTCTTGACTGTTACAGTGATTAAAGTGCATCTATATGCAGGGTTACAGGGTTCAGCAAACAGTTCCAGTCCAATCACCACTCAAAATGGAAACCCTGTTTGGCTGAAATAGATAATTCATTGGTCTGAGACAAAGTACTACTAATTTTCACCAGAGCTCATACTCTGAGGGCAAAAGGTTAGTACGGTGTGCAGGAAAACAGGTCGGCATTCTTAAGGAGGATTGTTTACCTTGTAGTCGGGGACTCGTTTCTCCACCCATCCCTTGCCCAGGTGAGGAGGAAGCAGTGAGCGGTACACATGGGGGAATACAGGCACGAGTTCAAGGTTGGCCGAAGGCTGAAACCCCACCACGTGATGTAGAGATGGCAGCTCCCACTGAAAGAAAATGTCAGTTTTGAAAAGGATTGTGGAAAAACTCATGCCTGGTCAAACTGCAATTTCTTCGCTAGTCCTGTTTCTGAAAGAAACTGTAATTCGTATTGACTTGCAGGTACACTACACGACCCAGAATTCCCAGGCTAAAGGAACAACAAGAGCAGCTCCAGCTCCTGCTCCTTACCTTCGGGCAATGCTCATACACTATCATGTTTTTTTTTTGTGTTTGTTTTTAAATAAGTCCATGTGACTGAGAACATCAGATACATGCTAGTAAGAATGTACACTAAATAACTCAAATATAACATTGTAAACATGTAACATTATTTAGTCATCAGCATAGCTGAACAGCCCTTGTCAGGGATGGGGATGGGGGCTTCCACGTTTGAGCCAATGTAATGAATGTTCTGGGAATGTTCAAAGGAACCATTTTGGTGAGCTGAGCAGATTCTCACAAGCATCACATCATTAAAAATAGACAAACCACTATATCAGTAATTCAAACAAGTTTCATTCCTTTCCTGTAAGATCGTTTACTTTACAACACTGTTATGGGGGCACTCAAATCCTTAAAAACTGTCAGCCCATGGAATTACCAATAATGGAGTCATGCAGTGACTACCTGAACACAGGTTGATAGAATCGCAAAGTGGCTGATTTCGAGCCCTTTAGAGTTTTATAATGAGTTACCACAGAAAATGTGTTGCCTTTTTATATCCGGCATTAGGTGCAGGCAACAAATAAAACCAGCAAAGTGCAAGCCTTCGTTCATGAAGTGCAAAGCGGGGGTAAGGGGCTGTGGAGTTTTTGGAAGTTCTCCGGACTCAGCTGTCCTAGCTTTAGGGGAATGCAAGTTCAACCATCGGGGTGCGAGGACAGCAAACCAACCTAACAGTCGGCCATGGACTGACAAACCATTCTGACATCCAATGAGAATGTCTGGCTTCCATCTGGGTCCCCTCGAGATCTTTGGCAAAGGAGCAGTGTAATAAAAGATGCATCATTTCTCTGAGCATGGAACTGCAGATCGGTTCTCCACCGCTCCGTCCATGCAGAGCGTCGTGCGGAGATGTGCAACGGATGCCGACAGACAAAAGACGTTGGCTTTCCCTGCGTGAGATGCGCTGACTCATCCTACAGTCGCCACATTAAAAATCAATCACAAGCTTCTTCTGAAAGCTTTGAATTGCAAAAGCTCACTTCAAACACTTTACTGTCTCTGTTGCTACGTTCTCATCCCCTCTCCTCTTGTACTCGTCCTCCCGTACCTCTCCTCTCCCATCCGCCCTCTCGCCTTCTTACTTCTCCACCTCTCTCATCCACCTCATAGCTACGTGCCCATCGTCCTTTTCTCCAGTCCCCTAAACCCCACACTCGTTTCCTCTCTTCTCCATCCCTCACCTACAGCAGCGAGCAGCTGCAGTACCTTTCCCTACGAATGGTGTTTAATGATGTGGAAAGTCAAGGTCTACATTAGCGCCAGTGTGTCCGGGCTGTCTTGATCAAGGCCGCTCACTTCTCTCCCCGGATTAAATGTCACACTGTGTTTGGCTGTGCGAGTGGGATTGGAGGATTGGGGGGTAAACGTGCCCTGATAGTCTGGAATCAGGATGGAGGGAGGAAACTGAATCACCTCTTGTGGAATCAGGATGGAGGGGGGGAACTGAATCACCTCTAGCGGAATCAGGATGGAGGGGGGGAACTGAATCACCTCTAGCGGAATCAGGATGGAGAGAGGGAACTGAATCAACTCTAGCGGAATCAGGATGGAGGCACAAATCTGAATCACCTCTAGCGGAATCAGAATGTAGAGAGGGAACTGAGAGGGAACTGAATCACCTCTAGTGGAATCAGGGGCGCACTCCAGTTACCCCACACCAGAAACATTTTGGCCGGTTTATGGATCGCGGTGACTGAACAGCCACCATGTTAGTGGCCTTAAAATGTTGGTGATGTAAAGAATAAGAACAGCAACATTTCCGACTCATTTCTCATTGACAAATATTCTGGATAATGTGTACCCTGTCTATAGAACACTGTGCTGTGATATTGACAAAATATCTCGCTAGACATCTTAAGTGTATCAGAAATAAACAGACCAGAAGCGTGAATGATCACTTAGCAAGAGCTTTCAAGGAGAAAGTTCACATTGAATTCAGAGCTGTGTTGGCCTAGCTCTGTCTGTTGCGGTGGTGGGAAATAATACAGTGTATTACATTGCGTGTTTGTGTGTTTGTTTGTGTGTGTGTGTGCTTATTTTGCATCAGACAAAATCGTGGAACTTGCTTCAGTTGCATTCAGTGGGTTAGTAACAGTAGCGGCTGCAGTAACAGTGGAAGATGGGACCGTATTTTTGTGATACTTATCATAATGTTATCAGTAGTATAAGAGGAGTTGCTGTAGTAGCACTTTAATGTAGAAATTATAAGTACTGCCTATGAGGAATGTTTTCAGAGTAACTGATGATGCACCGCAAGTGCATTCCAAAAAGTCGTTTTGGAATGCTAACCCGGTTTGGCTATTGATATGGCTGCCACATTAACTGTTCAAACTGGGCAAAAGCTTAAAAACAAGAAAAGGAATCAGGCAAGCCAATTTTGGCCAGGCTGTGATAAGATGGGATGAATGCTGTTGCCCTTGCTGGATTCAGACCTGGGTCTCCCATGGGAGAGGCTACATCTTTAACCACAACGCCACAAAGCTAGACATAAGCTGAGTGATAGCGTCTGTGATAGCGTCTTGACATCAGATCATTTTGTCACACATTTACATCACCCCAAGTTCTATTTTGTCGCTAGACACAGTTAAGCATTGTGTTCAACCCATTAATGTTTCTTATTAAGTTTACTTTACATAGCATCTATGAACTGTATGGCGTTTGCCACAGGCCATTTCTACAGCTTATTAGCAAGTAATAGGCTTACTATTATCTACTAACTACTTGGGATAGTCATAAGAATTGAGCAACCGCTAGACTGAAGTTTACACAGCCAAACTGACATTTTCGTGGAGTTGTGGAAACCACTACACTTCTACTGCCAAAGCGGTTGTGGATCTAGCCTATATTACCCCAAAAAACGTACACAGATGCGTCATTCGGAAATCCACCAGAATTAGTCACAATGTAATTTTAAACAGTTTTATTTTAGGCTTACTATCACGTAGCTACTAAAATTTGTATCCAGCAAAGTTTTTATCTTTCCAGAACAAATCTTAATGCCTAATTTGCTTTGACTGCCTCGAGGTTCGAACACCGGTCCCCTGCGTGAGAGGCCACGTCTTTACCACTACGCTATTTAACAATAGGACTGTCAATCAGTCTCTCTGTAAGAGACATTTGCTCTTGTTGGCCGGCACTGCTTGCATGGTCCTGCAACAATGGATTGGCTATAGAAATGGGAATTCCTAAACACATGTTGTATAACTTTAGCTAGAACGCCAAGCTAGCTAGTTGTAAACTAGTTAACTCATAAGGCTAACCTAGGAAGCTGTCTCAGTCCTGTGTCACTAACCCAGGACACGTATACAAAAAGAGTTTACTGGCTCGGTCAGTTATACCTTCGGGCAGAATAGGGTATATAAATGGGAATTCAGAACCAGACATTCTATATCATATTTCTATAATTGTCATCTAATTAGTTGCTCAGGCTATCTAGAGGAAAATGCATATTGTTTTGGCTATTTCTCCTTAAAGCACAGCAAATTCAGATGACATTTAAAAAAAAAAAAGATTTGTAAAATATCATACAAAAATAGTCTGTCTGCACAACAAAAGTCACAGCTGTGGTTTACACCAATACAAATAATCAAAATGGAGGTGTGCCACAATGCAGAACACAGCCTGATATGTTTCACCTTTGCAATGCTCCATAGCTAAAGTAACAATAGCTCAGCTTGCTTGCTAATGTTTGCATCTACCGTAAGAGTGTAGGTTAATCTTAATACACACTAAACATGTTGCTAAATCAAGTTAGCCAGCAGTGGATATTTGAGCCAGAGCAAGCTAATGAACATAGTTCGCCCTAAAGACACCCTCTGACGAGACAGTGTACCAACCTAGTCTGTGGATTCAGCAGATTCCTAGCAAGCACTGTATGATCCAGATTTCATTTGGATCCTTGCCAGAGACAGGTGGGCAGATTAAGTGTGTACGAGAATTGTATTAAACCCAGTATTGTATATTCAAAATACAAAGATCTGTAATGTTAGCTAGTTAGCTAACTTTTGAATCTCAAAAAACACTAAAAAAATACATGGGCACAAAACAAATGTTAAATTACACAGCACAGGTCATACATGGCACAGGCCTTAAACTAGTTTAATTCAGAAAAAATATCAATAGCGAAAAATATACGCTGATTTCACGTGAGACTTTTCTTATTAGTGCCCATCTCTGCTATATAGACTATTACAAATTCATAAGCTGATTAAAAGCATTTCTTTCTTCAGTAACATACACTAGCAACTGTTCCACAGCTGAAGAATAACTCGATCTTTCTGAAACCTGCACGCAGACAGAAACACTTAGAGCCGGCGCTGAATGGGCCAGTCTCCAACAAACTGTCAAACGGACCAACTAAGCCAGACACGTGCCCGCTCGTGTCAATCTTTAGATGGCACGTGGGCATCCACAAGCTTCCGTGTCTGTCCGCCGTATGTCTGAGCGTGGGTTTGTGCATGCCACCTATCGACGCGTATACAAACACTGTCCCAACTCTAGAGCAGACGTCATCCGTCATTCATGACATCCACTCTCCGTACGGCCTTTGCAAACAGACACCGACCTGAATGTTCTGCGGGGAGAACTGACTGATCCCGGGGTTGGCGGCCGTGTGTGCTGGGATCCTCAGTGGCAGGTATGGATCACAGGAAAGCTGCCAGCTGGACACGGTCTGGAACATTGGAGGAGGGTGGTGTCGGTGGGGGGCGAGCAGGAATGGAGGGTGATGGTGTGGCGCGGCCGGCGAGGCCACGGCGCCCATTCGGCAGAGACCCGAGGGCGCGGCCGGAGCAGGGCCGGGCAGAATCCACACCCATGGGTGATGGTCTCTCTCTATCTGCCACAGCTGTGGCTGAGTCTTTAGTCGTCCCACGGGGATCATCCCTACATCCTAGACGACCGCGACACACCCGGGAGGTTGGTAGGTAGCCTGGACGTCGGAGAGGAAATGTTTCAGTATTGGTGGTGTGGTGAAGTGTGTGAGACCCGATGAGGGGAACATGCCCAAACACACAGACACAGAGCCACAGCCACAAACACACACGCAGATGGGAGGAAGCAGAAAGGCTGACATGTATGCACGCTTGCGCAAACACACACACACACAGTAAACACTACACTAAGGACTTACAGCGCACATGTAGGTATTGATACTGTGAGGTTGCAGTGTGCAGTTAGGGTGTGGTGTGGTGGGGGCATGAAAATAATTATACATCTTGAATATAGCCCACACATTTATCAAATCATCCAGTGTGTAACACGGGTTAAGATCCAAATTACAGCCCCAGACCGTTAGCGGGCGTTCTCGAATACGCACTTGTGGTTCTGTGGGGTTCTATAGGAAGAACATATTCTAGTCTGTTATTGACAGAGAACTAACACCAATCCTAGGTATACGCACCCAGGCGATTCACAACTACGACGCCACCTGATTCGCCGTATCTACAGATTCATGGGTTTCGTAATTACGTGTAGTTGACAAGTTACATACGGTAGGGGGTCCTGCTCCTGAAGAGATTGGAAAAACATTGGATAAAACGTGTGGCTAGGGTTTGTCGTAAGCACCGCTTTGTTAGTATGTTTTCTAGGCTACTTTTTGCAGGGTAAAATACAACTTTGTTGAACATTAATAAAGTTCACAGAAATTGTGTCATCCCCGAAAATATATTCCTGACATAAATAAATTATAAACGCTCAGGGATTCGGTTATCCCTCCCTTGTTCTGCGTCAGAAGCATCCTGTCAAGTCGAGGTAGGCTACAGAATTGTGCGCATTCAAATGCGTTCACTCCAAATTAAAGAAGTAATCTACACATGTATTCAGGCATTCATACATGTGAGAACGAATGAGCCAATTCAAGATAAAACGAAAAGTTTATTAAAGTATTTGAACGGAATCGAATGTCGTTAAACTTACCTATAATGCGTTGTATCAACCCCTTCAGTTATCCACAACCATCATCGCTCGTCTATTATTTACATTATAAGATCACATTTTTCACTGGTATATTCGCTAAAAAAAATATGAAATCCAGAAAAGATTACGGAATATTAGTCCGAAAAGGCAGCTTGTCCGTCTGTAGATAGGCTACAGAGGCTCCCCAGGACACGTTCGTTCGTTTATGAAGCTCCTGTCACCGTAGGTCTGCGAGTGGCGGTTTGTCAGAAAAGAGAGAAGCCCATACTCAGGAGATATTTTATCTCTTTACTGTCACGGATTATCTCTCCTCAGTCTGATTCTCACTGGGTCTGAACGCCACCCCTAACGCGACACCACCGGGCTCAGAAGGAAGGCTAAACCCACTCACTTCACCTGATCAAGTAATAGGATATGAAAAGAATAGACTAAACGCAGATTTAGTCGTTCAGAAAAGTTCCTCTAGTGCAAAACGTGAAAACACTCCTCAGTGACAAGAAAACTTCTTCACTGCGTATCAACGTGATTCACAAGCCCCTTCTCATTCCCTCACAGCACTATCCGATACCTCACTGGAGTTGTAACTGCTTTTCGATATACTCGGAAGCAACCCAGTACCCACTGTTGCTATTTTGCCCACCTCTCCCCACTCTCCGCAACGCATCACGGGTTTCGCGCAGCCTATGCCAAGGCGCACAGAACACAATCGAATCGCATGAATCACATAAATTACTCACGATTTCAGTACCATTCAGAATACATCACTATAGCGGGTCGCTTTCATCTGTTGGTGGTATGGTGGGCTGATCCCCTTTGGGGATTTTTACAGAATACCTGTCAGCCTAAACTTTGACTGAGTGTTTTATGCTGCTGTTTATCAGTGAGAAATATGTGCAGCCTGAAGGCAATGCAACATATCCTATACAAATATACGAGCATATAAGACTGTGGCAGCATAACGCATTTTATGTCCAAACATACGACGTTGGGGTGTCGTCTGACAAGCTCTCAAGCCCCCCCACCCCCAGTCTGTCCTCCCCCCCCCCTTCCGTTTTTATTTGCATCAACGTTATCGAAACCAAATGAGCTTTTTTCATTTCATACCACAAAACCAAAATTTCAGTACAAAAGCATAGCCAGAACCGTAGTCTCACTAAATACAAGTGTTTATGAAAACATGTGGTCAGAAAATATAGATTTTGTAGGTTCACACTGGTTATTATTGTCTCTCTTATGATGCAAATTGTATTTCCCATTTTTATGATGGCCAATTTCTCCTGGTTTGTTTTCCTAAACAATGCATTTGTAAGGGTTAAAGGAAGAAGAAAAAGAAAACAACCATCATTAAAAAGAAGGAAAGCTATGGTGAACTCACACGCCAAGTCCCTGGCAGGGAATGGAAGACTTCTGCTGTGGATGGCGGAAGAGGACTTGGCATGTTGAAGAAGATAAACACTCCATAAAGACCACTAACACTCTCCAGGGGGTGGATGTGCTGGCCACTTCTCTCCACAGAAGTCTTCACCTGCTGAGCTTCAGTGGTTACACTGCAAGGTGCAAAAACAACAGAAGGCAGACAAAAAGAGGACGGCCTTAAAATGACAGAAAACAGCCTGCATGGCTTTTGGAGAAAGTCTTGTGGACAGGTCAGACAATAATTCATATATACCAGCTTGATCGATAAAAAAGCAACTGGCACGCCACCACATCTGTGAAACATGGCGGACGTGCAACCTGCAGCACAATGGGATGAATCCCACAGACAATCTGTTCATTTAATGTACTCAAGCAATAAGACACCAGGGGCTGTAGTCTACGGCTATGAGCTGCTTTTAGGCTCAACCCATTGCAAAGTGCCTTGAGTCTGTATTTACTGTAGCCACGGTATACCGGCCATTTACCGCAAACACCTGAGATTCTTTATTAAGTGTTATGAGCTGGTTTACCAATGCAAAGTTGAACACTGCGCATTGGTTGGGATGCGGTATGCAATCCCATGCATCGCAGCTCTCAGCGTTACTAGTCCGAACCGAGCGGTTTGCAGTGTCCGTTTAATTTGAGACAACGTCAAGGGACAACACACTTCTACTGTAGCACACGGTAACAGTCAATGGAGCTTCTCAGAGCAGTAGAGCGTTAACGATTGCCATCTCCCTCTCTCCCCGTGGCACTTAAGTTTCCATCCGTCCTAATGGGGAGATGACTAACATTACATAAACACCAGGCTCTAGACAATTTGACCTATTGTACAAGTTAAACGCAGTTCCTGCAAGAGAACCTACTGTACATGGTTAAAGCCCAACAGTGTACAGAGCTATCCTCTAAACGACATAGCACATAATATAATGTGAGATATCCCATGGGGCAATGTGAGGAAGAAAAGCCTCAGACTTGCCTATGTTCAAACTCACCACTGTAGCAACTGTATACGTCGGGCAGGTTCAAATCCTCTACATGATCTATACATCTGGATCTCCATAAAATGGAGCTATATGGCTCGGCAATCCATGAATGGAATGATAAAGCGGTGCATGTTAAACCCTGAAGACCGCTTGAGATTCTGTGAGGAAGCATACATTTTTTTTACGTGGGACCAGCCAATGTCGAATTCTACTGGATTAACATGAAGAAGTTGACCAGCCAATGTCGAATTCTACAGGATTAACATGAAGAAGTTGACCAGCCAATGTCGAATTCTGCAGGATTAACATGAAGAAGTTGACCAGCCAATGTCGAATTCTACTGGATTAACATGAAGAAGTTGACCAGCCAATGTCGAATTCTACAGGATTAACATGAAGAAATTGACCAGCAAATGTCGAATTCTACAGGATTAACATGAAGAAGTTGAGGATGTACAGTGACTGTAGATTACTTTATTGTACCACATCCACATGCATTAAATGACAGTAAAGCAGCTAGTACTAGAGTAGTAATCTGAAATGTATTACAATCGTGTTCATTTCTCACATTGACTGGGAAATCTGTGGCCTGCTACCATTAGCTATGTAACCTAGTGCAAAAGTATGTCCACTGATGTAAAGTTGAGCAAAAAGTTAGTGGATAAATTCCTTATCTTGATTCTGCATTTTTGGACTTCTGACTTCAAATATCGACCATGGAGTGAAGCACTTAACACTAATTGTTCCTGGCAGATGCCAATAATGACTGATTCCTGGCCATGACTCAAACGTTGACCTTTCACAGTAAGTGCTGATCTAGGATCAGATAAACCTTATTGGAGAATTCAAATCAGGAGTATTCAAATCCTAGCCAACGAGGACTGGAACCTGCTGGTTTTCGGTTTTACCTCATCATAAATTGAACACACCTGATGTCCCAGGTCTAAATACGTCCCTGGTAAGGGGGTTGGCTTAGAGGTCCAGATTTGAATACCACTGTCATAGATCATAAAGAATATGATTACATGCACAAAGGGGACCTGATCCTATCCCCTCTTTCTCTGAGACAGTTCATTAACAGAGGCCTTGCTTGAAATCGCAGAGCAACTCAGCTTCAGGTTTTGGCACTGGTGACACGAAATGCGTAGCAGTAACTCGAGGACTCGCCCTGAATTTTTTCCCGATCTGCACTGTTGAAACTCAAGTGGGTGATCAGGTGAGTAGACACGGATGGGCGGCTAGGCAAGCATGACAGTGGGTTATGGTTTTAAAGATGATCCTTAACGCAGCATTGGGAACTGGAAGATGCATGCTCAGGTAACGACCTGACTCCCTGTTAGAAAGCAGAAGGTTAACGACCGAGCTCCCGAACAGAAATTAAGTCAATCAAATATTACAAATGACACGCCGGATTTACTCCTTTGAACTGACTGTCGTCGTGTCAGGTCTCAAGCTGTGTTTTAATCCTCTCTGTAAATGTTTGCCGCCAAATTAAAGTAGCAGACATTTTGTCAATGAATAGAGATAAACGGGAACGTGTGTGTTCTCTGATAAGGGGTAATTGTTACAGAGCGCTGAAGCTCCATCCGTTTGTGGCGATTTATCATCCTTTAGCAAACACTGAGGATGATTAAATAATGGATGAAAAAAGACCTCCGATCAAGTCACTGTGAATCTGGTAGAGGACATCACATCAAAAGTGGGAGCTACAACATTTACATTTAAGTTATTAACCAGACATCCTTATCCAGAATGTTGTTGATGTGGATAATAAAAAGAGCTGTGTCATTAGCTTCTTAGAAGATGTTGATGCCCTCATTTCAGATCGAAAATACTGAGCAGAGACGGATGCACCCTAACACTAAGTCCTCTTTGTAGTCATAAGTGATCCGAATGTCAGTTTGTAAAACGTTCAGAAAGCCTAGTTGATGCGGTTGCCAGGTAGACATATTAAATGGAAGTTGAAATATGCTAAACGTCCCCATGACCAAGATACGAAAAAAAGCTGTTATGGACATGTGTGTCCCATTTGTTTAATAGGCTACAACAGATAACGGCTTAATGAGTTAGTCACAGAAACACATGATTGTTCTTACAGTCAGTTGTACGCTATTTAATTTATAATTCAGACCACTAATCCCTCTACTCTTTGGTTCATCATATCCGGGGATTGATATGCGGAACACCTACATTTCTAGAGGTGTGGAAAGTGACATTCTCCCTCATGTATCTATATATAAAGCTCTGAAAAAAATTAAGAGACCACTGCACCTTTTTCTTTCCTTTCCAATAAAGTTGAAAAGGAATGTTTTGAGTGAGGAACAGAAGCTTCCAATTTGCAGCGGCCTCTTAATTTTAACCCTTCTGTTCCTCACTCAAAACCTTCCCTTCTGACTTTTTTGGAAAGGAAAGAAAAAGCTGCAGTGGTGTTCAGCAGCTGAATTTAGGATTGTACTGTATGTGTTTACTTTATGCAGAATAGAGGCTGTCATGAGAATAACACTGGTCAGAAAGTTCAGAAACTGGTCAGAACCGCTTTCTTACCGCTAAGTATTTGCAAGATTTTGTTTTTTTCTACTGAAAGAATCCTACCGAGTGCAGCTTTTAATAGAGTGACAATGGGCAATATGTATAACTTCATAATAAATTAAAAGACATTTTATGTTTTGTAACATAACAGCTTTTTCCACTGTACCGGACTGTGATTTTGGAGTACCGTTACACCCCTATAACTGAGATGTTCCCCAAATCATTGTTGTATTAGTTATTTTAAAGATGCACTCTGGTTGCATTATCATCTATATGAAATGACTTTCCAGCTGAAAAGTCCCACCATGCAAAAAATTCATAGACAGTATAATTTACCAGTGCTAGTTAGGACAATCGCATGTTCAAAAGTCACTACTTTAAAGTCAAACTGTAATAGTGAATAACAAGTGATGCTTATATTTCCATGCTAATTAAGTAATAAAGCAGTTTTTTTTCTCCAAACAGACCTTGAAAATAAGAAAGAAATATAATCAACCCTGCAGCAAACTGCCTGAAGAATTCTTTTGACCCCCCAATAGCAGAGTCACTCCTACGCCATTGGTCCACAAGATCGTTATGTTGACATATGTTGAGTTTTATTATTGCCCTACAGGAGTTGAGGAGCACTGCGATATGCACTGGGAATGTGTTGGGACATCGTGAACACTGTACATTTGAGGAAGCATCATAGCATGTCCTTTGTTAAACCAGAATGCTACAGATGAACTAAAACACAGTCTTAGTAAATTTGCATAGTTTACATTTGGTTCCTAAAGACCATTTATGCTTTGTCAGGTGGAGAACTTAGAAATGTGATTGCTAGCATGGCAAAGGAGACTGAAACAAAACAGATGGCGATGTTAGTGTTGAGCCACACCAAATTGTTAAAATATTCAGAATATCTGTGAAAAATTTACTCCTTTCATTCACAATGTAATTCAGAGAGCATTGATGTCTAAAAGATATCTCACCAATTTTGTCAGAAGATGTGAATCTACTTTTAGATCAAAACTTGACTGCTGTGGATATATCAAAGGCTGTGGTTTCCCTTTAAAAATGAATGGATGGATTTCCAAAAGAATTCTTCAGGCAGTTTGCTGCAGGGTTGATTATATTTCTTTCTTATTTTCAAGGTCTGTTTGGAGAAAAAAAACTGCTTTATTACTTAATTAGCATGGAAATATAAGCATCACTTGTTATTCACCTCATATAGAACAGCATGTCTTTTAAATGACAATAAATTGATAACTGTCCCTGCTTGTAGAATCTGTATTTCCAGAACAGATTGATACAGACAAAGCCTGTTTTATATTCCGTGATATTCCAGTCATATAATAGGATATTTGAGCCATATTTTAGGGTATTTTTAAGCCAGGTTTCCATTTTGTGAGTTAGAGAGATTTTGGTTTTCCATTGAAATCATATGAGGAATGAATAAAAGGAATGCCTGGAGGGCTCATTGTGATGCAGTGGCAAAGCACTGCCTAGCACAGCATGCTTCAATGACAAACAAGGCAGCCCACTGGTATTGCATGGAGAGTGTTTCAGTGGTCATTTGTGGCTCAAGTAGATATAGAATACAGGTGGATACAGTATATCTGCTCATGTATTTTTTCATAAATTGTATTGTGTGTTGAGATGCCAATTATGTTTTTTTTTTGTTGATTTGTAATTGAATGTATTTATTTTTACACGTGACACACTGTTGTCCCTGCACCTCTCAAGCTCCAAGCTAGACTGGAGCCGCCAGCTTGGCAATAAGTAGAATCGCGTTTGACTGCAAGCCCAAACACATGAAAAAGTGATGAATTTTACAAATTGAATTTGCTGTGTAGTGTATTGTAAAAAAATAATACTAGGGTGTAGTTTGGGAGTTAAACCTGTGAGAACAGGCGACTGAATAGGAAAATGTTTGTTGACGGAAGACTCCCTGATATGTTGCCAGAGAACGACAGAGGGAAAGAGGGGTAAAAATAAAGGGAGTGAGAGACGACTGATGGAGAGAGATAAGAGACCGAGAAAGAATGAGAGCGAGCACGAGAGAGAGATGGACAGATACAAAAAGAGGGCAAGAGTGAAAGAGAGGGTGAGAGAACATCGGGGAGAGAAAAGAGAAAGATTTAGAAGAAGAGGGGGAGGGAGACAAATGGACAGGGAGAGACGGAGAAAGAGGGAGAAATAGAGATAGATAGTTAGAGAGAGAGGGAGCGATAGACAGATAGATAGAAACAAAAGAGAGGGAGAGAGAGAGCGATAGAGAGAGAGAGAGATAAACGACTGAGGGGGGGTGAGGTAAAAGGGATATGGCAGAGAGTCCATATTAACTTGAAGCCGTTCCATACATAATCAGCAGGCCTCCCTGTCTGACGGGCCGGATTCATTAGTGCCTTGGAATGACTTAGGACGTTCTCTCCAGCTCTGACATCGGGCCACCGACGCCCTGCGCCATCATTATCGATTACAGCCACCTTCCCCGTGCTCTCCTGGCAGCCGCACAGCCTCGGTCTCTGGATGGAAATGTCTACGAGCAAATGCAAACGTGCCACCGCAGGGCTACACACACACACACACACACACACACATTGTCTCTCCCTCTGACAGTTGTGGATACCAAAAGAGAGAGACGTGTGTGTGTGTGTGTGTGTGTGTCTGTGTGTGTGAGATCATCACTGTTTTGCCTAAAAGAGAGAGTGACCAAGAGAAGACAGATCACATTATCCAAGATGGATTCTTTATGGCACCCAAATCAAATCGTCCTTCCATAAGTGCTCTTGGGGAATGAGCAGGGTGGCAGTCAGTGAGCCAGCCAGTCACAGGGAAAATATATCGCTGTTATTATCTTGCTCCAAACATTAGCACCTAATGGCTGTCCATAACTCTGTTGTTCAGGTGGGACAGCGGAAAGAGAAGGATTCACAAACCACATTCAGACAGTTATCTTCTCTGCATCCCAAACTGTACCCTATTCTGCCCCCTGTTCATTATATAGTGTACTTCTTTTGATTAGGTTGTAGAAAGTAGTACACTGAAATAAGTCATCCTTTGGGATCCTTTGGGATTTTCTTATTACCCGGGTTTGGTTTGTCCCTATTCTGATGCTGACGACCAGTTTAATTATATTTCCGTCTAATTGACCAGCCACGCACCGCATTTTAGTCTGCCAGTTTCTGGCTCCCCAAGCCTCTCACCAACTTCCAAAACTATGGTCCTTGGAATCGATGTATGCGCCAGGACATCAAGATGCGTGTCATCGCAGATTTATGTGGTCATGGGCCTAGGAGGGAGGCAAACTAATTTTTCCCCCCATGTCTTCTAAATCTCGTTCAGCTACGCGTCTCTCAGCGGAATGAAAAAAAGAAAGTCTGGCCAGTGTCGTTTTAGAAAACTCCATCCCGTCCTTTTGGCTAATCTAATGCCTGTTCTTTAGAATTGTGCTTGACAGGTGCATAAGTGGAAACTGAAGTCTGATTGAATTGTGAACCGTTGTGATTCGCGGCAACACCGCGGTCACTTTACCACCTCAGTAAAGGCACTGCTGATACAGCTGCCCTGGCTAATGTATTGAAGTCCACCGGGTCGCATGGCTGATCGCCGGTGTAATGGACCTGAGCTTATTCCTTTGGTACAATACCTAGAAACATTGCTCAGTGAACAGAGAGGAGAGACCTGGAGTGAAGTGATCTCACTGTTTATTCATGAAGACTAGGCAGGCCAGTGTGAATAACATTCTTCCTCCTGACATATGGCTGCAGAGAGAACTGAGAACACAGGAACTCACAGACGGTACCTGCGGAACTCACAGACGGAACTCACAGACGGAACTCACAGACGGAACTCACAGACGGAACTCACAGACGGTACTTGCAGAGGAGGGGTTATTGGAAGGAAGGAAATTAGCAGTGAGGAACTTGAAGCTGAACCTCAGGAGAAGGGGAGGTAGAGAGTACCCTACACATGTGTTTATTAACTATGGTGATTACCCAGGTTCAGACTCCTCAACACACACACACACACACACACACACATATCATTGTACTCATTCCTTTGCCCAACCCCTTAACCTTACCCTTGCCCAAACGATAACACCCACAACTGCATGCCCACGCACAAACACGCAGCATCTTAGTTTTAACTAAGTCATTGAAACCGTTAAAAGAATTTCCAAATTGCAAACCTTTTTAACCACCACCTCCGATTTAGGCGTTGGCCGTCTGCGGTGCGTTATGGCCTGGCAGGAACCATGGCGATACCTGTGAGGATCACTTAAGTAGATGTTACTGCAGTCTGGCCTGGAGGTGTGTTAACTACTGTTATCAATAGGGCGCTAGCCCTCAGCGTTTGTGTGTGTGCGCGTGTGTGACAGGATTTCCCAATGTTTTCTAAGTACACAAACGAAAAGTATATAAATTAAGTACAGTAAGATAAATGTAAACGCATAGAAATAAAGTGTTCCAATTGATCAACATGGAAATGTAAACTGGAGATGAATCAACTCTGCTTCGATGCGCTGCACAACGCGTGAGTCACGTACTCTGGCTTGGTCACGGGGCGTAACGTTAAAGTGAACTCCCATTTACGACCACCCGTTTGGTTTTGGGGTGCCAGCCGTGTGTGGTTGGAGGAACGAAGCAGACAGGATGTGTCCAACAGTGATTCCCAGAGGGAACGTCTGACAAATGGTTCTGACTGGATGTCAGACTGCACTGCTGTTCAACACACTCACATCCATACCAACGAGCGCACACACACACACACACACACACGCACACACACACACACGCACACACGTTGACTGGATGTCAGACTGCACTGCTGTTGAACCACCTGCATTCTGACTCTACTTTATCTGTTTCGTCCGTTGGGAAGCATGCACTGGTACACAGTTGACAGATTGGTAGACACCCCGCCACCTCAATACAAGTATACAAGCCTGACGACCACTAAGGACGTGTCCCAAATGCCACCCTGTTCCCTTCGTAGTACATCGAACGAACCGGAGACTGTATATGGAACAGGGTGCTGTTTTGGGCGGGTCCTCTGAGGAGTGCGCTGAACAGCGGTTTCAGTTAGTCAGCATTTCAAATGGACATAACTTAGCGGCTTCGTCAGATAGGCAACTTTGACAATCAGAATCTACCCAATATATGAGCAGTCTTCATTATTTGTCATTATTTTAGTCAAGAGATTAACAATACTGGCACGGCTCCATATGGAGGCAAGACTCTGGAGTTAGCTGGCAGTGCATCCTGGGAAAAAAAGACTTTCCAGCCACCAGTACTTAACATGACATAGCAGAGCTAGCTAGATAATTATCTCATTGCGAAGAAAGTTTTATGAGTTGTGGACGATTTCCAAAGTATACATTCTCGTAGGCCTTTTGTAGTAGTTCATAATCTAATATCTCTGATAACATACAGAATCCCTTCCAACAAACTTGGAAAGTTCCCTAAAATGTTTAAGGTATAGTTTGTTTGTAATAGACTTTAGTGTAAACTAAAGTCAGAAGACGTGGTAACTCTGAGGAAGTAAAATGTTACGTTTTTGAAGAATGATATGTTCTCTGTCCTGGCACCGTTTGTTACTGACAAGCAGCCGTGGGTGGTGATGTGGCAATCCTGATTGTGGCTTAAACATCTGCCAGGATGTTTTTTGTGTTGTATGCTGTCCATCCTCACAAAAACGTTCCAATGTGTTGACCAAAAGCAGCTGTCAAAATCTCTGTACACAACCATCACTCCTTGTTCACTACAAGGTTCCGTCGTCTGACCGGTGTTATTCATCCTCTGCACCACTAAGACCGCAGTTCCGTATCGGACCTTCATTAACTCATCAGATGGCAGTAATATTGGACACAGGTAACTCAGAGAGGCACGGAAAACTGTTTTTTGGGTGGACCAAAAAATTATTCTTTGTAAAAGTCTACTCACTGCCCTTCTTTCCAAGTAAATTGAAGAAAGTTATTATATACCATTTAATCTTCCAAAACATTTTAGAAATGCTTTGAAGGACCCATCCTTGCTTTCAATATTTTGTGGTAGCTCTGTGGTCCAGCGAACACAAATCCAAAGCCATTGAACACGGTCATAAAAGTCTGTTTGTAGTTTATAGGAGGAAGCCAAAAACCCCTGAGAGACATTTATAAATAACAAGGAAAAAGGGGGTACAAATAGCCTTGGACATCACATACGCTCACCTCCAGGATGTAGATACACATTTCATGTTTGCAAGTCTAAGAAGGCATATTCTTGGTTTTTGCTAACATCCATCTAACTTCCAGCTGTATTTAATATAGTAAGTAAATAGTATGTTGCTCAAAATTGTCAGGACTTTTAGTGCTTTTGTGTTCTAAGCAGTATCAGTCTTCAAAATGTACCTCAGGAAAGACGATTATAAAAAAACGTAATTTGAATTGAATTGAATTATGCAATTCTCTTATATTTGTTATTTGCCATGTAGCACTAATGCAGTCATGTAAAGGAGGCCTGCATGCACACCTTTTAACGCATTAGTGCCCGTGGGATTCAACATACAATTCTGGCATAGCATGTGTACAAAAACCGAAATTGTCCCTACTAAACCTATTGCCATTTTCTACTGGTATGCAGAAGATTGTAGCAGGAAACCAACTCCCTGGAGTAACTATGGCATGCCTTGATAAGCACCCGGCTGTTGAACCAATATTGAATATGAAGTTACAAGATCTTACATGGTTGAAAAAACACATGAATCAAAAATTAATGTGGGTGAACGGGCTTATGTACTGGTATATATAATTCTCCCCGCTCTAAAGTGTGGTTAGGAGAGCTTCCAAAACCACCCACGGCACAGAGTTCCAAACTAACTGGAACATTACGGAACAGTGCTCTGATTCAAACGCGCCAATTACACAGGAAGGAACACTGCAGCGAATCGGCGAATCAGTGGGCGGGGAGGAGCCTCAGGTGTTCTGTATCTGTCTCCAGCCAATCCCCACCGCTGATTTGAGTGGTCAGTGCAGAACTCCCTAATTGCAATAATGGATCCCCTTTGAAAAAGGACACTAATGCCCCAACAGTATGAGTATGTTTTAATGGGGGATGTCTGAGAATGATTGGCCACTAAGGAGGCAGGACAGCCTGTAAAACAGGCTAATGCAACACATCTACCATTTTTGTCTATATGAATCTGCCATGGTGGAAGAGAAGTAATTTAACCCGGAGCTACCGTTTTTAGTAAACCCCCAAGGTCCATGGATGATGCTAACCTGAGAACATTGTAATACTTTTTCAAACGGTTTTATGAGAGTGTGAGTGTGTGTTTTTGTGTTATCTATAGGTCCGCATTCATTCGTAGAGAACTTTGTCTCATTACTCCACTAGTTTGTGAAATAAAGGTTAAAACAAATTACAGATTGAACAGGCAGGTATTTATCCTGGAGTCTTATTGTACATAGGCTCCAAGCTATCAATATTTATTATATATCAACTTTTCCAGTGCATATTTTTTGTTTTAAAATAGTATATTGGATGATACTGTACCAATTTGATATATTTGCACATTATTTAAATAAAAAATGTGTTTGCGTACAATGTTAGACAAAACATTTTTTGTGGAAAATGTTTGTTTGCAGGTCGTAATACATGAAATGTGTGATGTAATACACAGTTGTGTGATATAGTACACAGTTGGCTGACGTGGTACCAACAAAGTATAGATTTTTCACTCAGGAGCCTAATCTTCACTACTACATCCCGGTTTCTGATTGACAAGATGTTAACAACATCTAAGGAAACGTTGAATAGAAGGCCTTTGTAGTGAATATTTGGTAGTAAACTTGTACTTAATTAAAAGAGGCTTTTTTTGTATGTGTAAAGCATACCATAAGTACTGTGTAGGTTAGTGTTGTCATTTCACTTTTAATTTCTCCTACTATATGAAACAAAAGCGGTTTATGAAGTTAAGATTTGCAATGAATTGTTATACCTTGAGAACTCCAGCACCAAAGACTTGGTTTATTGACTTGGGGTAACCATATTGTTACATATAACAAAATGGCCTGTGTGTTAAACTCGTGTTTTTTGTGAGGGAATGTGTTCTGCCATTAAAAAAACACCAATTTTGTGTTGGGATCTCCACTGTTTGTTAGAAACAATTTAAAGTAAACATTCTTCCCCGTGTCTGGCCATTGCCGACAACCCAGATATCATGAAAAATATGAGCAATACAAGGTAATTCACTACAAGGAGATGGTGGAGGTCTCTGCTCTGCAAAAGCCTTTAATGTATTCTACAGACATTTTGGCTGAGCCAGAAAGCGACAGTTGGCATCCCAAATGAGTCCCTATTTTCTATCTGATGAATGTCTTTTGACCAGAGCCCTGTGGGCAAAACACTGCCCTACATAGGGACTAGGGTGGCGTTCAGGAACGCAGGAGGCCACTGCTGTAAAAGAGATAGGGTCCATCTCTGCAGCTCTTCATAAAGCTCCTTCCAGTCAAAGAGATGCTGCCAATGAGTTCTCCTCCATGATAGAACTCTGGGTAATGGAATCCCGAGGCGGTCTTTAGAATGTAACTGACGTCTGTCGGAACACATCTGTGGCCATGAGTTCGGCTGCCAGCCGAAGAAAAAAGTAACTTTGATCACATACCCCTGGTCTCCCTTCTTCTGGCCCAAGGTTCAGCAGAAAACGCTGACGTGACTCTGCCAAAGAGATGGAGAGGCAATATGTTTACCGCGCTGTAATGTGGAGCGAACCGACATTTGTACGATTACTTTACCGGAGAAGCTGGGGCTTGAAAATCAGTTTGGATCGAATGCTTGTAGAAGCTTGGGTGCGTGTTAAGTTTGTGTGTAAAGCAAAGTAAGTAACACAATTTCAGTTGTTGCTAAACTGGCCTGCACATAAACCCAAATGTGCTATTTGAATCTTCTCCTGAGGTAAATGTGTATTTTTTGGGTGATCAGGGTTGATTGCAGCATTCTACTATTTGCAACATTAGAAATGTTCCTTCTATCTTGGTCAGTGGTTCTCTAGTGATCATCAACAGTTTAGATCATACGGGTGGAATGAAAGGCCTGTGGTCTCCCTCCTCCAAACTGTAATACAGCTGTATTCTCTGTTGTATTCCCAGGGCCACCATAGGCTGGAAGCCTGGTAGGTACATCGCTGTTCAGGCTGTTTTGTTACTGTACCATGTATATGACAAGATTAATAATGTCTAATTAATGCTAGTATGCCTGTGTAATTGAAGCTGCATACCTTGTATAATTTAATCATTATTTTCACAATGTGAAGTAAATCTATTTCCCTGTATGATTCAATTCTCAGACCTACTGTTTCCATCTACTCATCGACTCATTTTACATGCATCTCCTTTGTCCTTTTATCTTCTCGGAGTCTGATACTTTTAATAGACTTTGTGAATACATTTGAATAGTGTTATATGGCTTACGTATGCATGAGGAGCACACATGTTCAGTATGAAGCGTCACACCATTAAGGCACAGAGTCATAGAGACACGTCAGACTGTACTGTCATATTGTCTTATCAGTTTACTTTGATTCCATTGCCTGAACGTGTATCTTACAATGTACTGTAACAGGAATGCAGGGCTTTTAATGTGAAGGCGTGTATTCAAAGGCTCCTTTCACAAAAGGTAAAAGGCTTTCTTTTTCGGCTATTGATTTGTAACTTCAGCCAAGTTGTTATAGATTCTCTGTGGATGTAAACAAGTTGTTAACAACTTTCACTTTGAATTCAGAACCCCGTCAGTCACTATGACACGGTAAAGGGAGTTGACACTGGTGCAATCTGAATGGCTGCAATCTGAATATCCAAGTCCTTCCGATGCAAAACCAAATTCCAGTAAAAGTCACGTCTGGCCTAGTTTTCAGGTGCTGTAAATGGGGCATAGCGACACAAATAATTGCGCTGACAGCTGATTAATGAGAAAATATTAAACGAATTCTGTTGAAATGACACCCTGTACAACATAGCTTATGTTGCATCCTGAACGGCACCGTGGTCCCTATGTAGAGCACTACATTTGAACACAGTCCCTAGGCCTGTGTAGGGAATAGGGTGCCATTTGTGACGCGACCTATGAATCCAATCTAATGATACTTATTAGTCATGTTGCCTCTGTGGGTGAGCCAGGAACACCACCAAGAATTGAACATTGACTTCCTGCATTGACTTCCTGCATTATTCTCTCTGTTGTAAAAGCAATCAGGAAGCAAATGCGAGGAAACAAAACGTTTCAATGTGGTGGAATACTTGAGAACGATATCTCAATACAAGTGGTACAAATCAGACCAAGTTTGGCAAGACCACAGTACTGGTCAACTCGTAAAATGACAGCAAGTAATTAGAGCCGGTAACGTGTAGCTCGAAAAGCTCTCTGAACACGTGGCACTTAACAAGGGGAACTGAGCGATACATTTTACGGGCTCTGATTTTGGGAATGGAGACCTGGTGTGCGTAATGGACATGGCAAAGGGACAAGTTGAGTAAAGGCATATACATCACAGTTGTCCCAAAATATTTTATTCTCAAAGCAATCTAGAAGAAATCACAATAAAACCAAGTTCCCGCATGCAGGTAATTCCACATTAAACAATAAAATTTAAATGAGGTCATTGCAGAACAAAAAAATTTGTTTGCCAACACAAAACAATCCAGCACAGCCCAGTCAAAAGTGTAACAAACACATGAAACAATAAAATGTTCCCCGATAACCTTCTGAAAAGTCTTAGAAAAAACATTCACTGTAAAGTTAAGGTGTTTTAGATATTCTCCTGTGTGTAAGGAAAACTCAGTTCAGTTGAAATATGGAAATGCAATGCGCCATACAGTTTTACATTCCCTCAATGTTCACAGACAAAACATTTCTCTTTGGTGATATGGCAGACACTCACATTGAGAGCAACAGTAATGGGTGTATCCATACTCCAATGGTTACTGATTATCCTTTAGTATGAAACATATTTGGACTTCTGTTTGGATCTACTAAAAGTATTATAAAGTAATTTATCATGTTTTTAAATATTTATTGGAAGCAAAGTGATGAGCAAAAATTACGGCGAAATAGGAGAGCAGCAAGAGAGAGAGACATGGAGAGGGAGAATTAGTGAGTGATAGAAAGGAAAAGAGAAAGATCAAGCAAACAAGAGAGATCGAGAGAGTAAGCGAGAGAGATGTCGAATATGATTTCGTCATCATGGATTGATCTGCATCTCCTGTATTTCTCCTCAAGCCGAATGAACTTCAAAAATTGAGTTATAATGCTTGCCTCTCTTGGCGTGTGTGGATACATCTGTCAGTCATATCTGTCGCTTTCCCACATGGGATAATCTGTGCATTCTCTCCAACATAGAATGCTTGCCTTCACCTTCTCGGTGAGCTGTTATGACTGTGGAATAACATTTTAAACCACAGAAAACAATCCAATATTCCGTCCACGTGCCGAATGACACCGCGTTATTTTTGTACCTTATTTTGCACTAATGTGGATTGGGTCCTATGGAGCAGTATGTAGGGAATAGTGTGCCATTTGGAATGCACTTCATACTTGTGTGTCTGCGGTCTCCTATATGAGAGCAAGCTAGTCCATCGCCATGGTCCTGTATATATTCCCTCGGGGTCTGCTTACGTTGCCACACAATAGAGTCTTAGCGACGGTGTTCGTCAACAGCGAATTCAACTAAATATCCGCCCCCATTCATTTGCAACAAGGCCAAGCAGAGAAATGTGCGGGGGATTGTTGGAAAGTGTGCAGGGCAAACCTTGTAGCGCAGCAGTGAAGGTTCAGCTTTGTTTAACTTTATGTAAATTCAAAACAGCCACCCCTGGGCAATGGCCAGTCATTTCTGAGTTGCTTTATTCAACAAAAATGAATGACAAAAATACCAGGAAAAAACCTATATAAGTGTTGATGCCGATTGCTTATATAAAAGCTGATATAAAATATCCCAGAAATCTTCCAATTTGCACGCAAAATATATTCCTCTGAAATTCCTTTTAGTTTGCACTTCTTTTTTGCCATGATCATCCATACATATGACTGGTGTCGGGTTGCAAGAAGCTGTTATGACTGGTGATCATCCATGCATATGACTGGTGTCGGGTAGCAAGAAGCTGATATGACTTGTGATCATCCATGCATATGACTGGTGATCATCCATGCGTATGACTGGTGTCGGGTAGCAAGAAGCTGTTATGACTGGTGATCATCCATGCGTATGACTGGTGTCGGGTTGCAAGAAGCTGTTATGACTGGTGATCATCCATGCATATGACTGGTGTCGGGTAGCAAGAAGCTGATATGACTGGTGATCATCCATGCGTATGACTGGTGATCATCCATGCGTATGACTGGTGATCGTCCATGCGTATGACTGGTGATCGTCCATGCGTATGACTGGTGATCGTCCATGCGTATGACTGGTGATCGTCCATGCGTATGACTGGTGATCGTCCATGCGTATGACTGGTGATCGTCCATGCGTATGACTGGTGATCGTCCATGCGTATGACTGGTGATTGTCCATGCATATGAATGGTGTCAGGTAGCAAGAAGCTGATTGTAAACAGCATTATCATTAGACAGATGCACCATCTTCTGAGCACATCACAAAAATGTGCAGTTATGTGTTAAAGGTGCTAAGAAAACACGTATTCAGGTAAGTGTTAAGGGTGCTAAGAAAACAAGTATTCAGGTAAGTGTTAAGGGTGCTAAGAAAACACATATTCAGGTAAGTGTTAAGGGTGCTAAGAAAACACGTATTCAGGTAAGTGCTAAGAAAACACGTATTCAGGTAAGTGTTAAGAAAACACGTATTCAGGTAAGTGTTACGTGTGCTAAGAAAACAAGTATTCCGCTAAGTGCTAAGAAAACACATATTCAGGTAGTGTTAAGGGTGCTAAGAAAACATGTATTCCCAGCAATAGCCTGGGAGCACTAAAGGCCGACAGTTTCGCTCTGTGACAGAACAACAGGGTTTTCCACCTTGTTGGCTTTTACCAGTAAGTTTACACAAAAGCTGTAGGGGTGTAATTAAAATATCCAGAGTCAAACAAATAACCAACCTACTAAACTTTTCAGGAATTTGATTATGCCTGAATTTCATGAGTTAATAAGATCACCTCATAATTGTTATTGCTCAGTCTATCAGTCTGGACCTCTTCAAATGAGTCGTACAGTAGTGTTCATTGTTCAAAATCCTCTTCTGTCCCCTTCAAAAATTTCCTTTTGAAACAAGTAGATATGGATCTAGTAGAGTACCTTTTATCTGTACTGTATCTGAGGGTATCCAAAATTGCAACCTATTCCCTATTTACTGCTCTACCTTTGACAGTCGGTCATTGGATTCTAGGAATAGACTAGTGTGACATTGAGGACATGTCTTCTTTCGATTAGGTCTAGTTGTTTTCTTCAGTCTCGTTAAAGGATTTCTAATCCATCTTCAAAAGCAACATACAGACATTATTTTTCCAAGATACACGGGCATCTGAGATAATCAAACATTGCTTTTCTTTTAATCATGGTCAGTGTGCTTTTTAGAATAATACAGAAACAGACATTCAACTTCTTCTGCTGCACCAGATTTCATTTTCACATTACAGATGCTCACAAAGACTAACATACATTTCCTGAATGTTTACGCCGTTTTCTGAAAATTACAAACCGACTTCTTGAAACCCACACCATGCTGACAGGACCCCAAACCTCTCACCCAAAACATTCTACTCAAAACCACAAAATCTGAGTGTCAAATACAATAGCACAAATGAATGCCCATCGAACACTGGCAAGAGGACACTGTTATGAAAAAGTTTTCATGTATCAATAATCATAATGTGTTAATGAATTCCCCCCCAAAAATCTGCACTTTGAAATATAGACTGCAAATCGTGTCTGGCGAACATGCTGTAGTGAACAGAAAATATAAGTTTCACTTCAGCATACCGTGAAACTGCAATACAATAACTAACGAGTGCGTAACGCGTTAACTTCTTAGACATGTTACTGTGAGCATCTTTTCAAAAATAAGTGAGTTCTGCTGAGCCTGCGTGAAGCCATTAATGCTGTCGACAGACCCAACTGAACGCTGAGTGGTTGATTTCACATTTAACCTCCTCGGAGACTAAATAACCCATCATCGTTCATTTCCACATGCTTGGCTCGGCGTGGCGTACTGACTCACCCGTCTATCACCTTAAAACAATGGGCGAAGGCCGAGCACCTTATTGCTGTCTCTTTGGTGTTCGACACCGAGCATCTTCACAAGCACTTGTTGACGACAGCGGATGTAAAAAGGGCTTCATCTAATAAACTGGATTGATTCAGTGGAGTAGCGGTCTCCTCTCTAGTGAGACAGACGGCTCGCGGCACCAATGTCAACCTAGCCCCTAGAAAGTGCACTGCTTTTCACCATGGCCCATCTGAAGCAAAGTGTTCCAGTCGGGGATTTGAATGTGATCTCTGAACGCTCAGCCACAATGAAGCGCTGTATTGGTTGTGTGACACAGTGTCTAGAGCCTTGGAGCGGCGGAGACATCCGACGGTAACTCGTTTAGGGACCGGCCAGGGACCCAACTGAAAGGAGCACTTATTTTCTTTTGCTGCAGACGGCTTCGTCCATGAGAAAGGCATCGTCCTTCTTTTATATCTTCCTTGTTGCAGGGGAACACCCCGTTCTTCTGTTTTCCTCCTCTCTGCTTGTCTCTCCCTCACTCACCTTCTCTCTCACCCTTTCTCTGTCTGTCCCTCCCCTCTCTCCCCTCTCTCCCCATCTTAAACTGTCTTTGCACCCTCTCCCTAACTCTACCCTTTCATGCCTCACTCTACCTCTGTCTCTCACCCCACCTCTCTCTCACATCTTTCCTTTTCCCTCCACTGTATAAGGGCGTAGAAGATGACGGGAACACTTATTTTACCCTGCCAGAGGCAAATAGAACCCAATTTGAAACTGTTCTTTGTAGCTGTAAGTCAGACTGACATTTTTGATGTGAGTGGAAATTTGTATGGTTCTTTAAAAAAAGCCATGGTAAAGTAAGTGTTTTACTTTATGATTTGTTAAACAAATGAAGTCAGACTGACTGCGATTGCTCAATGGAACACTTCCACGTCTTGAGCAATTCAGCGTATTGAGCATCAGCGTTATTCAATAGATCTAGTCAATATCTCCAAATTTGTTTTGCTGTTTATTTCTGCTTTCTGCTAATCATTGAAGTGCAGAAGAGTAGTACAGACCGTACAGAAAAGATTACATTACGTGAGGATTTACTGTGTATTAGCCTGTGGCTGAGCTTTATTGTGAAATGACTCATGTTTCAACTGGTTTAAATTGGTTAAATTTGTTTTATATAAATACAGCTCCTGAAGGAATTAAGAGACCACTGCACCTTTTTTCTTTCCTTTCCAAAAAAAGTTGAGAAGGAATGTTTTGAGTGAGGAACAGAAGCGTTCAATTTCCTGATTAATTTTAACCCTTCTGTTCCTCACTCAAAACCTTCCTATATATATATATATATAGTTCAGCCAACCACAACACATTGCTAAATGACACGTTGTTTAAATGAGTATACTGTTTCGGTTGATTTGTTAGCAGGTTCCTGTGAAAGACATCGACTTGGTTTTAACCATTATTAACTACTAAACTCTCATCTCTTCACTAGGGGTCTATGATAAAGTGTAGTCAGGCCCAGGCGCAAACTATTGTTGCTGTCTTTGCCTGGCAGGATCTGCTCTATCCACTGGAACATCCTCTCTCCATTGCTAGAGTGTCCCAAGTGTTCCCCAATGCCGTCCCTAACGTTCATGAGATGTGAATAAACTCTATGGGCTACACTCGGCCTTCTCTCAGGGTGGTTTGCGGTCAGGTCGTGACCCTTTGGTAGTCTGCTCCGTGGCAACGTGGGTGGAGCTATTTCCTGCCTGGTTGGCCCAGCCCCCATCAGAATTTTTATACCGCAATAATTTATGTGCCGGATGAGTGGGGACAGTCTGTGCTGTCTCCTCATATTCTCTGTTATATAATTTTATATGACGGAGTACCGGGGTAAATCTGGGTTACATGCTGAGGTACGCTGTTGGATTTAAGAGCTGCACCCTGCTTTTCTCTGGATTCCTGTGACCTTAGGTGAACCTGAGCCCCTGGACCACGTGTGAGTGGCTACCTGACCTCTTGACTCCTAGCTGTCCAAAGTTCTCCTGGTTGTGTTGCTGATCTAGTTTCTGCCTGACTGACCATCTCTCTTTCAGTTCTCATGTGTGTGCAATTCTGTTCATTTTGGCTGCAGCACACCTGTATTTATTGACCTACTGGTCATTTCAATATATTGATTAACAATATGACCATAAAAGACAAAAAATGAGGGAGAGCAGGTTATAGTGCGTGTGTGTGTGTGTGTGTGTGTGTGTGTGTGTG